>JAKRZM010000891.1:1652898-1934600 GCA_036379175.1 Heliconius cydno galanthus | reverse complement strand
TTTGATTTTGATTTTTCGTGTATTACATTTTTGACGTAACTTGTACATAATATAGGTGAGAAAAGTCATTAAAACATTGGAAACTCGATTATCCGGCCCTCTATTATATATGTATTCGATA
This sequence comes from Heliconius cydno galanthus, assembly GCA_036379175.1. Classification (NCBI taxonomy): domain Eukaryota; kingdom Metazoa; phylum Arthropoda; class Insecta; order Lepidoptera; family Nymphalidae; genus Heliconius; species Heliconius cydno. The sequence continues at coordinate 1,934,479 of JAKRZM010000891.1, read as the reverse complement.
TCATCCGGAATACCAACCAAGTACACGAATTATATGATATAGAAGATTGCAAGACAAATTTAAAAAAAGTGAGTTAGGTACAAAATGTTATATATTTAGTTACATAATTAAGCGTTCTGTATTTTTTTAGCTTTTCTTCATTCATTTGATTATGCGGATATTCCTTTATTCGAATTATATTATATTTATAGATGACACATCTGTTTCTTCCATGTGTTACCTATTCCACTCTCCACTCTCCGCCAATTCAAAAGACATTGTGAGTAACCGGTCTGTTAATACAATACCTACCACGTCAACCTTGTCTTAGCGTATCTAAATTCATTAAAGATATATTATAACATACATTAGCTTATATATTTTATTTTTTCTTCCTCTAAAACATTTTGAACATGAACTTTGACTTCTATCAACATAAAGACTCACTGCGCCGTCACTGCTACCCGTATTTCAGGGTGGTATTTTTACCGTCACCTACATATATTCAGCTTCATGGCATATCCTTCCATACGATCGATCTGAAGTTAGATTCTGAGAACAATATTAATTAAAACGTAGAAGCTATTGAATTCTATTATTACGCCATACGATTACCTAGAATATCGTGCTATTGCCGATATCGTATAACGAAGCTAGTATTGGGCTTCTGATATTTTGATTCCACGTACAAAAGAGTGTGTAGAGTGTATTTAAAACTGTATATAAAATTGTATCTAAGATAAACAATTCTATTTAGATAAATTTTCACTTCATTTTAATAGGAGAAACGTAATTTTCATTCGCATTTAGAAAGATGTGCATATAAGCTCCGATAATTTTATACCATTTTTTTCTGCTTCACACTGTTTTCCGCATATAGCAGACGAAACCTTTTCCTCAACTAACTCAAAATAAATAATTAATTTCACCGAGAGGGCATCGAACCTGTCGCGTTAACTTGTGCCCCACTTGTGCCCCTGCGCGACGACAGCCCCAATTTATACTAATTTTATGAGCCCAAACCGTAGTAAAATCTAGTTTATCATAAATATTGGTGCAGATAAAACCTCCGCTCAATCTAAAACAGAGATACGAAGAGTACAGAGAAGAATTTTATTTCCCCTATAAGTTTTATATTTTATAGGTCAATCGTGTAGTTGGCAGACGAAAAGGCATATAAGGAGTGCCAATTTCTGTCATAGACATGTTTCTAGCGATAGTAATAGCGGAAGATTTAAACTATACTAGTATTTTACTAAAGAAGCGTCGATTTGTACTGAATATTAAAAAACACTTTTTATATCTTATATAGAAATTCTGTGTTTTTGCTGTATTCCGCTTAATTAGACAGAAAAATCTGGGAACAACTCCTACGCTACGAAGTGGCCTCTAACATCTATGTTGTAAATAAATAAAAAGATTGGAAATCGAACTCTAATATTTCACCAATAACCTACTAAGTTACTATATAGTGTATAAAAAAACTATATATTTTCATATAAAACACAGCGCAAACTAACATTTTCCAAGCAATATTTTCAAATATAATGAGAATTAGAGTTAATATAACATTAATATTAATATTATTTAGATAGAACCCAACTTCTATCACGTAATTCCCACAATTGGAGGCGAGAGAGGAAACATTGGTTAATCTTGTCGTTATCCTGACCTAATTATTAAAAGCAACTTTATCATCTTATTTCTTTGGGCTATTAAGTATCTGACTGTTTATTAGTAGGTGTGGGATCGGTTCCCGGTAGGGGCAAATGTTATTTTTTTTAGTTTTATACTTTTTGCCTTATAGTGAGTTTGTTGAGTGAGTTAGGCAAAATAATTTATACCCCAAACTTGGAATGGAAGCTACCGTCGCGTTTACAATAAGCCGCTGCGCTAGGACGGCCTCATAATAATTTAGATTATGAAAAATAATTAAAAGGTACAAGAGGAAAACTAATAAACATAATATTTTAAGTAAAAATTATCATGATATTCGACGTGGACCCGCAAGTCGGGCGTCAGCTGGCGTATAGTAAACGGTAACTAGGTCAACACGATTCTCTCATCACAGAAATGAATGATAGATATATAAAGAATATCTTTGAATTCTACCATTTCTTTTTCACTACTACTGAAATTAAATGAAAAAAATACATTTCTTAGTACACGAATTATAGGAAAATATAGAAAGAAAAGAAAGAAATCCTTTGCAATTATAAAAGAATTTTGTAGTAAATTAGTTATTTGATCGCGTGCCACGTTACAATTCTCAATCGCTTCTGACCAGGATTCGGCTACCCCTAAAACCGTGACTTTTGCCCCCGGAACTGATAAGGGGTGGGGGGTGGGGGGCGGGTATTGATCGGGCCACTTCGTCCAACCTCGGCCAAGTTCGGCACACTTCGTCGTTACTTAAGGGCGTTTGGTCACTTGGCAAGTTTACATCAACTTGAATAAGTTTAATTGGGACAAGGTTATCAGTCAAACTAACATCTTATTAGCGGTTAATTAATGATAATGATGTTAATTATGTATGACTGTGGGGGTTGTATGTGTAAATATTTAAGGGTGTAATTTTTTAAAATACGAATGGTTCTTTTTTGAGGATGTCGTGGCTCAGCGGCTCAGCGTTTGACTGTAGCACAAAGGTTGTGGGTTTGATTCCCACTCGTGCAAAAGCCAAAGCGTGGCGTTGAGTTCCTCCACTCAGCACATTACGTGTTCCAGAATTTGGCAGAGAATGAGTCAATGCATGAGTTGAAATCTTATATTCGAGGCTTATCAACACAATTGTACGTCATTCAGTACAAAATTATGTTCGGTCCCTTGACAGATAAGATGAAACGTGCTGTTTTCAACGTTTTGTACGCAATTATTTTTTAAAAATATCTGTTTTTTTATGTAATTTACATGTTTTTATGTGTTTTTTTTTTGGGGAAAATAACATAAAGAAAAGTTGTGAATTATCACTTTGTTATTGATGAAATAAACATGGTATCTGTAATATACATAGAGTCCAGTTGTGGCGCACGGGTACAACTGTAAATGCGACAGGTTGTGAGTTCGATTTCCACCAGAGGAAATTAATTATTTAGTGTCGGGACTTCTTTATATTTAAGGTAAAATACAACACCAGCACTATTCTGCTACTAGGTCAACTAATTTATTGTATCTAACTAAGAAAAGAAATATAAATATTATGAATATAGCAACGCTTGAGCAAAGAAATGATAATATTAAATAATTAATTAAATTAATTCTAAGTGAGAATTGAACCCACAACCTGTCAAGTATACAATCATACGATTTAACACTGTGCTACGTGTACTAGATGTTTTTCGATGTTAACATATAAATACTCGTAATATAACGATTTTGTTTTTGTTAAACAGACGAACGAATTAATTAATGGCATAATTTAGTAATTTGTTTGTTTTATACGAATTTAGCTAATAGTATTTAACGAGAACCGATATTAATATTAATAATTAATAGTATTTCATATAAATCATACAAACAGTTGCCAGTTGGAGTATAAATACTATTTTGATTTATTCATTTTCGTTGTATTTTCAAACTTTAATTCCGTGAAAAAAAATATATTATCATACATGTTTTTTATTTCATACTGTATCTTGCACATAACAGGGTAGGCACAGGGAACCTGGATACCTAGTGATAAGATCCATTCCCCACTGTCCGCGGAATCCTTGAGACATTGCGTATTAAATATCGGATCTCAACGCTGCGCGTTACCTCCAGAGCGACGATATTGAAATATTAAATATATGAAATATTATTCCCAAACGTAGCGTTTACAATCCCACACTTGTGACCCTACGTAACAACGACCTCTATAAAATTAAGAACAGAAGTATAGATCTAAGAATGAACGCAACAACTAAAAACAGTAGTCTGTCTCTTTACAGACAAAAATATAATAGTGTAAAAACGTTTTTTTTTTGGGTTTATAAAAGCCGAATACGCCGCAAAAGTGGAACGTTTTCATTCCAGTAACGCATCAGGGCATATTCCGGTGGCCGGATCTAGGTCAGAATACGTATTTGGTTTAATTGAAAAAGTTAAATCGCCAATTTTCACGGAGGCTCGCTTTGCTTGGCCGTTTTTTTTCTGTGCGCCCTGACGCGTCTCGGTGCTGCCGGGTTCCTCTGGATTTTATTGGGCCCTTGTTGGAATTGTTCTTGAAGTTTTTACTTTTACTATAAGTGGATTGGTAATGTTTTATTTTAGGATTTAGTCTATGTGTTCGTTGAGACTGTAACGCAGAGGGACCTTCTGACTGTAACGGGTGTAGATTCGATTCCAATATAGGGGATTACATTTAAATTACTTGAATTTTCCTGCTTTGGGAGACAAATGTAGCCCTTTAGTTTAGCCATTCAGCACGCAATGTTTTGAAAGTTGGGTACTCTATTCCCGAAATTTCATCTAATTTGAAGACGATACAAAAGGCCAGTCGTGGTGCAGAAGCACAAGCGTGTGATTAGTTGTAGGTTCCATTTCCACTCGAGGAAATGAAATATTAAACATTATTCTCGGATTACAGCGGGAAGCTAAAAAAATATATTTTTTCCTCTAATTTGGAAACAAATCGCACAATCTAAATTTTGATCTACCAACCAATGACGTCACTTGTTCCAGCATAGTTTATTAACCATATGCGGTGTACAAACAAGCTATAAATAAGTTCGCGAGGACTCTCAGTTGATAGATGGCAGGCGAACAGTAAACACAGTAATAAAAACCCAATAGTCACCCGGAGAGGAACAGAAATTAAGTTTATTTATTTTTATTGACTGCCACGTCCGAGTGGAAAACAAACAGTGGAACGCTTTGGAACTAATTATATCATAACTTTATGAAAGTAGGAGAGAATTTGAAAAATAAACTTTTCTTTTCTTTTGTTCTGATAGATTTTTAAATTTTGTGATGAGTTACTTTTTTATCTGTTTTGGGAATTTGCTATCACCGTAGGGAGTATTGTTGGTCAGCTTGTAGATCTTAATAGTTACATAGTGGCCCCTAATTACTAAATTAGTAAATAAAATAACAACATACGAATGCCTCATTAATTCTTATTAATAAGACCCTCGTAGCGCAGAGGCGTGCGATTGTAAATTGTAAAGAGACAAACAGAATATTCACAAGGTTCAACACTAGGTTCTCAGGTTCCCTCTGCCTGAATGAAGATACTAAATGAAGCTACAAAAATAAATAACTAAAAACAAAACAAGCTCCCACAATATTTATAGTACAGTATTTTTTATTACAATTGATATCAATTTATGGCTATGGAGTATAGAGCAAATTGTAAAGCCATAGTTTACGATGTCGTAAAACAATCATGGGACCATATCACCCTCGTTAATGTTACTGAACTTTAATGTGGAAAAATGTACTTTGAGTTAGTTAGTTAGTTATGTTAAGTATAGTTTGTTTAACTAGTAACTTAATAATATTATAAAGTTGAAGAGTTTGTTCGGTTGAACGCCCTAATCTCCAGAACTAGTGGTTCTACCCCTACGCCACGACTGACATATTAGCTTTTTTAATAAAACAAATCTATGAGAGATTTTTAATATAATAAATTTCATTGGATCTTATATTTAAATTCACGTACATTAATATTGATCAGTGTAAAAGATTTCTCGGTAATAAAGCTAAAATAAACTTCGTTATTGCAAATTATTCAAATTGTATTTGCTTTCATGAGTTGGTTTTTATGGATATTTCTTTAGTAAAGTATCCATAAGTACGCAATGCAAACTGTACTAAACTGTAGTAAAAGTACGTAGAATATATAAAATAGTTACTACGTTTTTTTTCTTCTTTTTATATCTTCACGCTGTATCACGCATTTAGCACTAGGTAGGCAGAGGGATCCTAGTGCACCAAATATGAGACATTAGGAATTAACGGAATTCAACGCCGCATTCTGCAACAAGGAAATTAAAAATATTACTTCGAGCGGGGATCGAACCTGCAATCATTATGTTTAGGGTCAGCTCCAATGCGCTACATTCAGCTCCACTTACTCTATATGTTTCTTAAAAGGAAATTACTCAGCATATTCAATTATTCATATTTATTTTATTTGCTACATGTTTTTATCAGACATGGTGTTAAATTCCTTAAAATTAGCTCTCAATGTATCTAAACAAGTGTTAAGTTACGGTAGTGACGCAAAAAACGAATTACAACATTTTTAACCAAATTTCAAGACGGTTCACTTTACACCTACCCATTAAATATATTTTACACAATTATACCTCAAAAATAATTTGAAGAAGAATTTACGCTCTCAGAATGTATCAAAGACATTAATTCCCCACTCTCTTTTCTAACATAATATTTAAATTTACTGTTTCATAAAACCAGGGAGCAGTTTGTAAAGGCCGGAGCGTCTCTAAAAGAATTTTCCAATAATCGATGCGTTATTGAGCAAGCAACTCGATTTGGGATAAAAGATTTCTATGGATTAAACTTATTTTACGTTTATTAATAAAAACTTTAAATTTTTTTCAGATCTGCTTGTAGTTTTTTTCAGTCCTTTTTTCTTTGGAATGAGGGAGAATATATAGAGAATATATTCGAAATAATATATTCTCTGTGAAAGTGAAAAAATATATTCTCTATTATAAATATATAGAGAATATATTTTTTCACTGTTGGACACTTAAAAATCTATTTTAAAAGATTTTTAAGCATATTTTTAACTTCTCAGAAACTACTAAGATAATCTGTTTCCCCACTGTCCTCCCAATCTTATACACATTGAATGTTGAGTGGCGGACTTAACGCCGGATTTGGTCTTGTTACCAGAGAGAGAAAATAAAATAATTGATTTCCCCAAGTAGAAACCAAACCCAGAACGTCCCATTTACAGCTAGAACCAATAAAAAAATATGCAGAGACAATTTTCCATCACTCAAAACCTTATCAAATAAAACACATTATTACCTAAATAGTAAATACCCAATGATTCCACCAGAAAAAGATATCAATTCTCGACTCGCTGACCGCAACGCCGTTCATTTATCAGCGCTGTGCACTGTTTAAATAAAACATCTTGCTCTCCCATTCGCTGTATTTGTTAGTAGCTTGAAGTGAAATGTTTATATTATAAATTGAATTATATTGCGTTTGGAACCTTTCTATATGAATTTTCACTGCTTTATACTGTTACAGAAATTAAATTCAATTTAAAAAGTGCAATTTTGTTACAAAAACTTATAATTTATTGTAGGCTATGTGCTATTCTGCTATATTCCCTATTGTATAGTTTTATTTGAGTCCGTTCAGTAGTTTTTGTGTAAAAGTGGAACAAATATCTATCCTCACAGACTTTTACATTTATAATATTAGTAAGATTACGAGGATATGTAAAGCTGTTCCATTACTGAGTGAAAAATTTAGAATTTTATCGTGATTATATATCTATAGATTTTTTTACCGTCAATCATATTCTAGAGGCATGAAGTAAATATTTAAAATATACATAAAAATTTAAATCGGCACTCACATTTAATATGACATTGTATAACAAACTCATTAATTAACTAACTTACATTTACTCCAAAATAAATTCACGCGCACAAACCATTTTCAGTACAAATGTCTCGTATCGGTATCAAGACAGCACGATTTATATTGTCCCGACAGTCTTTATCTATTAGTGCTTTCTTCTAAAACTATTTGTTACTACCCTCAGTTCGTTTCTTCCTGTAGTGGGAATTAGCGGGGCGTTTCACCCTTCAGTTATTTTAGCTGGCTTCCTTAGAGTGTGGTAGTTTTGGCTTTATCAGTGGTTTTATAGGTGGTACGTTAATCACGAGAGATTAAGGGAACAAAATTGCAGTTGACGTTTTATGTTAGCTTTGCTATAGGAATATTATGTTTATGAACTGAGCTCGTCGTGTTGTTCGCGTTGTAGGTTCGATTTTCATTCGGGATAATGATTTTTTTTTTAATTTCCTCGTTCTAGTATCTAGACAAATCGCGGCGTTGAGTTTCGCCACTTTACATGTAAGGTGTTGTATCCGTTGTCGTCATCTACTTTCTACTTCAATTCGAGATATTACGTGTTAAGAGGTTTTATGCCACACTCTGTCTGAATCCCCTCTGATGGGGACGAATCCGTAGTCATGAAGACATTCAGAATCCTATCTCACTGCGCCCTGATAGTTTCAATATCACAACTTTATATATATTTTCATACAAACATTATACATGTCATTTAAAAAAAGCTCCTCTAAAGATATAAAAGTTTTAAATGCAATACAAATGAAGTCACTAGGGGAAGCAAAATGTATGTAAATTGAGACGCTTAGGAACATGAGAGGTTACGCCAAAACTTATTCCAAGGTAAGGTAGGTACTTAAAGGAGTGCAAGTTGAGCTTAATAATTTTAGCTTAAAAGCTCGTTTCACTATCGTTTTCGCTCGAGAGGCTTAGCAACTTCTCTCTGCTGGGTTTTTGGGCTAATTTTTGGCATCAGTACGGATTTTAGATATAGTTTATATTTAATGGTGGGTAGTTGATATTTATAAGTTGTTAACAGTTTTTGTTGCTTAAGTAAGATTTGTGCTCGTAGGTTTATTAATTTTAAGCTTTGTTTGTTTTGGTTTTGTACAAATTAAAATTATGTTTTTTGACAATTTGGGATATGTCTGTGTTTCTGATAGAAAGCATTTAAAAAAATCTCATTCACCAGGATGATTTGTTGTCCGTCCTGGCGCAAGGGCACAAGCGAGCGACTGTAAATGTGACAGGTAGTTGGTTAAATGCCCGCTCGAGGAAATTAACACTACGGTCTGGTAACGTGGGATAGCTACGGTCTGGTAACTTAATGCCTCCAGAATTTTGTGGAAATTGGGGATCGGAAGTGTCTAACGTGGCAAACGGAACTTCTTAACACTAGGTTCCCAGGTTCCGTTTACCTGCCTGCCATGTGCTAGCATGAAGCTTTAAAAAAAACTGAATTTAGAAGATATATTTAAAGGGAAATGAAATCATCTTCTATTTATTTTTAAACCCAAAAAAATTATCACGTTTTTATCTCTAAACAGCCATAAAAGCTTTTTAAATTATCACGTACAAACTTTTTTTGAGGGCACAAACCAAGATATTTCGTCATGCCTGCATAGCATTCTACCTGAATAAAAGATAAGTTGAGATAACAATTATGATACCTTTATAGACAGACTTACACTTTAAAATGTTTGTATTATAAACATACATAAACGTATGAAATGAGGTCGACGTTAGATCCCACCCCTACCCAGCTGAGTGTAGACGCATGAGCTATATACATTAATGAATAATTATTAATTTATTTAAAAATTCATAATATTTAGAGATTGCGCCATATGTAACAGCTTTTACTTACTGCAGATTTCAAATAAAAATTGTGTTGTGATTTCAAATTAAAAAAAACAAATTTATAAGTATAGTTGAAACATAAAAATAAAGAAATATATTACAATTTTATAAATGAAAGAAAGTACTTTTAGCAAGTAAACAAACAGAAGCAAAATAATAAATATCAAAGAAAGTAATGTCAGTTGAATATCTGATTACTCATCAAGACTACATTTAGATGGTAAATTGCCATTTCCTATTCCCAACATAGCCTGGCTCCTGTACAACAGACAAAGGGACCCCATGATTTAATAGGCTATACCAGCTATTGATGACGACTTCTGGGGTCAGTAAAAGAAGTGCAGTAAAAATGGTTAATGACTGGGGTGAAGTAAAAAGAAATCGGAAATATATTGCGAAAGCATTAGGGCATGAGAATGCTCCGAATAGCTGAATGGCCATAGAATTATTACTATTAGACACGGTTTTAGATGAATTTGATTGATCTGTCTTTCTAATGTCTAATGTTTGGAAATAGGGTGGTTGAGATTTTAACAATATTTTTTTATAGTTATAAACTGTCAATAAAGTAAATACGAAATGGGCTATGATCATTATCCAAGAAACATTACTAAGAAGTTTTTTGGACGTAGAATTGAAATCGAAAGTCTATCGTAACGTAAATCACCGGTGGGTCATACGGGACGGATCTACATAAACATGTAAACGAAAACGGATATATCGCATAAGTGTCGCCACTTCGCGCCGGAACATCGCGCACTAAATCACAGGTCGACTGCCCATGTTTAATTCAGGAGGTCGAAACTACAGCACACCCATAATTCCAAACACCAAAGAAGATAGTGTATAACCTACGCTGACCGGCCCGACCAATTTTACGGTCTACTGGCATCCAGCGGCCGATTCAATTTTGGTAAAATTTTATTCGTCCGTATTCGAGCGTGCAAGTGAAATTCTATCGATGGTCGAATATACGATTCCTTTGCGATTTTCACGTGTTTTTTGCTTCTAGGGCTTAAGGAGTGCGGCTAAGGTGCAAAATCAAGATGCTGAAACTTTTATTAGCTGCGGGGAGTTTGAATAAATCATCTTTCCTCTCGTAATGGAAATCGTTGTGTGTATTATGAACGTAAGAATGTATTGTTAAAATATTCTATAGATGGAAGGTAGCATTACCTAAACTACAATAGATAAAATTAAATGTTTTATTTGAAATCTTTATCCAAGTCATTCAATTCAAATATTACATAAATTGTATTATTTTTACTATTTTAATTATATCTATTACTCAACTCAATCACGCAAAATTATCAGTTTATTTGCGTTCGTTTATAAAAACGTCCCCATTTAGAATTCAATCAACTCCATCTTGTGTCTCACTCAGTAATGTGACACTTGAACCATCAATTTTCATAAGCCAGAGAACAATTGTTCTTTCATCAAATATCAAAATAAATCGTACTTTGAAAGTCATCAGCATCAATATTGAGTTCATTGCTTGTCAAATTGAAAGGACCCTTTTTTATTTTTTTAGCTTCATTCTGTCCCGCACGTAGCAGGGTAGGCAGAGGGAACCTAATGTTAAGAGACTACGTTTCCGACTATCTATACAATTTTCGGGATATTGCGGGACCTTAAATACAAATAATAATTCCCCGAATGGAAATCGAACCCACAACCGTTGCGAGTAAAGTCAGAAGCTGAGCCACAGCGCTACATCGTCCTCATGAATGAATGACGTCCTCTTTGAATTATTGTTTTTAAATATTTTGAAAATTCTGTTAAGTTCATAGTAGTAAGCATTTAGGTCCCCTATTTGAGTCATTAATCAAATGTCATGGGGCGGTGAGCGATTGAAGCGGCCGATGCGTTGTCTGTACGTTTTTCTATAGCGTTCTAGGGTGAATCTGTCGATACTGTTGATAGGTGTATATTTCATGTAGCCCCTTTATTGTATGAATGATTGCGTTTCATTTAATTATAATATGAATGGCGCATTCGAATTTTATTATGTTCGCGTTTTTAATATTGTTTACAAAGTCTGATCACGTTAGCCGTTTTGACCAATTTAAACAGTAATCGTCGGAAGAGTGTGTTTCTGTTATTTGATTCTTCGACATAACTTTTATGAGATAGAAAATGAATTAGTGTTATGTCGTTCCATTCTTTATTTTCCATTTTAGCATTGGGTGGTAAAACTGAGAAATTTGCTTTTTTTAACCAGACAAGACCTTTTCTTACCATCATCTCACGTGCCACTCTAGTCCTTACGTGTTCTATTAAGATAATTTGTGTATATAAAACTATTCTGCTACTGAATGACTGACAGACAACGCAAAGACGAAACTAATGATTTTCTTAGAAAGTTGAAACTTATCGTGAAAGATGTTTAAGGAGTGTAGGGGAGGACAAAAAGAAAAAAATAGAAAATTTGAAATGTTTAGAAAGGAAAACGGGATTTTTCACATGTCACGACATATGTACGTCATAAAGTTAACGCAAAGATAGATTGACTAGTAACTATAGGTTTATAGATAGATAAAGTCAATGTAATATAGTATTTTAAATCGATGAAATATAGAAAATAGAATATTAGCATTTTACAGTCAAACAACATCGATTAACATCACAAATTGAATCAAGATCCAATCAAAATTAAAAGTAATGTATACTTAAAATCACAAACTACGTACAAAACGGGTGGCAACCAGCGAGGCGATTTGTTAAGCAAATGAATGCTTACCAACACGCGACGCCGGCTTGTCCTGCCGATACCCTTAAATAAAGATGATGTAATACACGAACTGTTCGTCACTGTTGATACTGATGGACCGAGGAATAGTAGAGAAGTGTTATCAATTTTATATTTTTTACATATATCTATATTCATTTAAAATAACACATTTTTTCTGACAGTCTATTCTTCACCTTCCGCCCAATTTTTGGAGACATTGACGAAACAAATTTCACGCATTCAAATCGTTCGTTATACGAATTTTCAATAAATAGCTGTATATCCTATTGCCTTTGCATAGTAGAAATTTGTAAAATCTAAAGGCAAGATAAGAATTTCAACGTAGTACATTGAGAGCGTATGCAGAGCGTATCAGAGCGCTTGGACAGTTTCCGAAAGGCGTGGGTACAAATTTTTATACATTTAAAAAAGTAATAATCTTTTAATATTACTTGCAACTTCTACGCATTGTTTCCTTCTAACTCTGTTTAGTTATATTCAGTCATTACAAAGTCTACACAAATTGAATTTAAAACATATTCTCGCTATTTGTATGCAAACCATCACTTTTATATCCACATATGGGCTCTATCGACATCTAACTTTTCCTTTTAAGATTTTAATGCGTATTTATTATGGAATTTAATTGATTGAAGTGATGATTGTATACTAATTGGTTTTCGTTATCGGCAGCAAGTGGTTATTTTGACTTGGCCTTAGCTGTCATGGCGCTATGGACCAGCATCTCACTGTAAATACAATTGGGGTTCTATTCTCACTCGGAAGTGTGAATTATTTCTCTAACTACATAAAACTAGTTCCTTTTAACATACCCTGCTATATTGTAATATATATAATATATATAAAAATAAAATTCTTTACCTATGTTTATAAACACATCATATCTATACTCGTAGAGTATGTCACAATGTAAAAAAATAATATTCCTTATTAGAACAGTAATTCCTGAGATTAGTCCGTTCAACCAAACAAACCTTTCACCTGTATAATATAAATTCAATGTAAAATCACATACTACGTCCTTTTACTTAAAGTTCACAAAAGCTTATCCTATATTAGATAAAATCAGTAATGGATTCCAGGTATTCTTCAATCGGGATTACGCAAATGGGCACAGTATTTTTCTCATATTGTCTTTCCTTGAAATGTCATCTGGATATTTTAATAAAACATTCTTTATTGATATGCCTGTAGATGGATATTTAAATAAAATTTCTCATATAACGTTATTTCATTTTTTGAATTAATAGCAGACTGTGTCATACAATATGTTTAATGTCACAATTACACAATTGCTAAGATAAAAGGTGTAAGGTGCAAGGTAAGGTGCAAGGTGTCCATGAGGTGCAATTTCGATTCCCGCTACGTTAAAAATTTTGATTCGATCATGTAACTTCATTTTACATTGAAATTAAAATCCTAAAACCTGTGAAAGACCACCCACCCAACTTACAACACTGCCAAAAGGATTACCAGGCTTACGTATTTTGTATTAAACTTGAACAAATAAACAAAATTTTCAACAGTACAGTACAAAATATGAAAATTTAATTACGCACTTCCCGCTAGAACAGCGCATTGTTCGAAGATTTCCGTATTTTAATATACCCGAAGGGGTCCTAAGGTCATAACTCGCGCTGGCGAAGGGTAAGGGCAGGCCAGTTATTTATAAACCAATTAAAACATCTGCAAATGGTAGATAACGAGCGATGAAGCGAATCAACTTTTTAGCCTTTTGCGTTTCGAGTTGTGTTCCAGCTGAATCGGAGTACGGCCGGAGTGCGAATTGGAAATTGGTATTTGGTTGCTGATGCCGGTTTAAATGGTTTGGTTATTCACAAGGGTGGTTTAAAAGAAAACGTATTATGAACATATTTTATTCATTATTTTCTTTACGTAATTTTCGAGGTATTGCGTGTTGGAAAGCAAAACTCAATACCGCGTTTTTTTTATTTTTGCCGAAGCGATAATAATAAATGATATATAATTAATTTCCTCAAGTAAGAATGAATCTAGAATCGTCGCGCTTACATTCGGACAGCTTGTGGTTTTTTAATAATATGTGTGCATATCTTAGAGTTGAGAAAACTGTAGACTAAAAACATAATCCTTGACAGCTACCTCTCACCTAGAGCCAAGACACTCTGCCATAGTATATCAATTATATATAAATGACAAAAAAGGTGTAATTTAAAATAAATAAATAAATTCCCATGTCCCACCATTCGAGGCGCAGCCGGTGCGTCGTGCCAAATGATCGTTCATTTAATGGGTTTAACTATCGCATGCACATCGACTCTGCAATCTAGTACCGTTTACTTGAATGGATATGTATGGAATAAGTGAATTTCTATTTTACACATGTATATTGTGTATGGCAGTGGTAGCTTTTAGGGAGGATTCACACAATAGTGCTGGTGACGATTCACTCTCGGTCCGGTCTATTTCTTTTTAGCTTCACGTAGACAAAAGGAATTTAGTGTTAAAACTATCTCTGAAAGAGCCCCACTTTCAAGTTAGTGAGTAGCCATACTGTCTTAACTACATAGACATACGACTTTATAGTCCTCAAAATTTTAACTTTGCTAAAATGACGTATATCTGGCGGCTCTGGGATCTTGGGCTATAAATTCCAATTCACATATACAGGATATGTAGTTTCAAAATCACAAAGTCAGATTTGTATAGAATAAACATATACATTTTTTTCTATTTACTTACAACAACTCGATATAAGCGAAAGAGAACGTCGAAAAAGCTATTTCATTTGTACAAATATGACATTTTCGCGACCCGCATTCGACGCTAGTATAAATATATATGTATGTTTGCCCATCACTCATAACTCATAACACCAGACGCGAGAATTATCTCCGATGGGGTCAAACAACATTTGTTGATTAAACGATTCAATTTATAAAGGTCAAACATAAGGGCGACTTTTTATTTGTAGTAGAGATACATTGTCATTTCCTGGTAACTATTACAAAACAAAATGAGGCGTTGAGATCTGCCAGTAACTCACTGTTTCTAAAATAAAGCTGTGCTAAAGGAACGGAGTGTCTCAACACTAGGTTCCCTCTACCTATCTATATGCGTGATACAACGTGAATAAATTCAAATTGCAAATCGAACCCACAGCCAAATATCGGTACCAAGCCGTAGCAGCTTTTCGTCATTATAATTAAATGATTTTATCAGAAAATTTCACGCAAATTGATTACATAAATATTTATTATTCCAATGTTATATTAACCTTTCAGTAGTAAATTATAATACAGGTATTATTTCTGTCTAAAAGTCTAACCTAGTTTGCTTTAGGGAAATATATATAGTCAAAATCCCTATTTTGTGTTTAACCAGTGTTCAGAAACTGCCTTTCTCACGCACCACCCATTTTTCGAAACACTGCGTGTCGAGTGGTGAATACCAACGCCATTGCTTTTACAGAAGGCCTCAAAAATAGAATTTTCTAATTTTTAATTTTGGCTTTTGGTTGTTTAGTTGGAAAGTCGACTTTCACCCACCAAAGTACTGTTTTTACACTGAAATGTTTTGTAATTCATTGAAAGAAAGATACACGAAAGTTAAATACGATGTTAGACAATCAAAATGTCCTATAGGTGGACCATAGGTGAAAATTCATTTCAAAATTTTACCAACTATTTCAAACTTTATTACAAGAACTCCTACGATTTAGAATCGTTTGACAAACTCGAAAATATTTGAAAATGTTTTCTATTTACTATGAAATAGAGTTGATATTTGGTTAAATTTAAGTTCGAGTATTGTGCGGTATGTCATTAAGCGTCGAATAAACACGGATAGAGGAGACAAGCATTTGTAATCTCTCCGCATACAGCATCTTTACCCATGATTTATGTCAATTTTAGTGTACTTAGTAAGTCATTAGATGTCAATTCTGGTTGGGGGTAGCGCGTTTGGTTCTCAGTTGATGTAAACATTTGAATTGTCTCCTTATTTGGCAATGGGGACGGAGAGTGGGGAACGGAGTGTCCTAATACTAAGTTACCTCTGCCCATCCTGCTGAAAAGGCATGAAGCCGCCATTTTTCACGTTGCCTAGTGCACTACGTCGACATTATTTCTTCTGAATTAGAGCAATAAAAATTTTATTGACCATAAATAAATAACAAAACACTATAAAGTATTGAGCTTTAAATCCAAAGCCAAACTTTCCAATAGATTTTATTTAAGTTATACCTCTTCATATATGACAAATATGGCAATTACAAATACGTATGGACCTCGTAGACCAATTACACTATANGTGTACTTAGTAAGTCATTAGATGTCAATTCTGGTTGGGGGTAGCGCGTTTGGTTCTCAGTTGATGTAAACATTTGAATTGTCTCCTTATTTGGCAATGGGGACGGAGAGTGGGGAACGGAGTGTCCTAATACTAAGTTACCTCTGCCCATCTTGCTGAAAAGGCATGAAGCCGCCATTTTTCACGTTGCCTAGTGCACTACGTCGACATTATTTCTTCTGGATTAGAGCAATAAAAATTTTATTGACCATAAATAAATAACAAAACACTATAAAGTATTGAGCTTTAAATCCAAAGCCGAACTTTCCAATAGACTTTATTTAAGTTATACCTCTTCATATATGGCAATTACAAATACGTATGGACCTCGTAGACCAATTACACTATAGATATATGTATATAAAAATAATTAATACGTAGCATTTTCTATGAAATATTAAGGGAAATTTTTGGAATTTTAGTAACTCAATGTTAGTCTTGTAGGATGGTATATTAATTTTATTATAATTTAAAAAATGCCAAAGCGTAATATTTTTCTCAGTATTGCAAAGAGAGTAGTGTTAAGAGACTGTGCTCTCCATTTTCCATTCAATTTAGTAATATTAGTTGTATTTTAAAAGATCACTAGTAAATATTACTAGTATTTTGCTACAAAACTCCATCAAAAACATTATTTAACCGCTATTTGCTATTAAAAATGAAAATAATGTAATAAATTGCAATGTACCTTATAAAAGTGCACCGAAACTGCAAGTTGGGAGTAGATTTATCGGTGATTTTGAACTTACGACTTGCACGACGACGCCGTAACGTACAAGCGCAGTCGTTTTAAAATTACTATGATTTGTTACGCACTTATTTTTCTGGAGAGTTCAGTTTTCAGGAGTAACTTGAAAGATTTTGTGTAGTTTTAACCGTCTTAGAAAAAGAAGGTTATGTGTTTGACATGTATGTGTGTATTTGATATTGATGGTATTGGCTAATGTTTAAGTATGATGTTCTATATAGGCTTTATAGTAAGTACGTGTTTTGTAAGTGTATTTATGTTAGTATGTTTGTTCACATATTCCTCGGTAACTAAAATAATATTGCAGTGTTCCATTTTAATTCAGATAAAAGTACGTTGTCTGCTATTCTACAAAAATTAGGAATCAGTGTAAAGGACTTCTAAGCACTAACATTAAATTTAAATTATGTCATAACTGTAGAATAAAATTTCTGAAAAAGACAAACCGGAAACAAATTGTAAAAAAAACGTCACGTAAAATATGAAGCTATACAAAAATCGAGTACGAGCGAGCGGCAAATGAATTTGACATTCACCTATAATGATATTCAAATTTTCAAAATAAGCCGTAATGATAGTCACACCCTATAAAATTAGCTATTAGAAACCCCCTCGTCCCTTTGAAACGGTAAAAAGACCCTTTTATAGCAGAGATCTATTCACGAGGTGATACTGTGCTGTCTCGATGGCATCGTTCGTTATTTTTGTTAAGGCAAGCGTGCGTAACTTTTTTGCAGACAGAAAAATGTAGAGACATTTCGATTTGAATTTGAACCTTAGTCCTTTCAAATAGGCGCTGGGTGTTCCATTATATTGTATAGTGTTAAAAACTGCAGGTTTTTCATGCATTTTCAAGGTATTTTCAACTTTAAGAGGTTGAAATTAGGTTTAAATTTGAGGTTATTAGAATTTTGTAGTATTACAGTAATGATAGAGCATGTTTAGCGCAAGTATAGCTAAGTATGCAACGCTTCAACGTCGGTCCTTGAATCAAAATTAAGCAGCAAACTCGAATATGTTACTTAATACACTTAGCAAATATGTTGTGAAAATTGAAGATATATTGCAATATATTCTGATCTGTTGAGTAGCAGAACGCATTGTCTTTTTATCAGATCGAACAGATGATAATAATTGAATCCCCTGAGTAATAATCAAACCCACACCTGTCGCGCAGGCCAAATAAAATCCAATGATGACACACATAACTAAGAAAAATGAATTTCAGATAGATATGTAAACTAATTTGACTGTCCCCAGCACGCACGACCGGTCACTGTAAGCTATTAGTCTACTTTTCACCACATTTGGTTCAAAAAAAATTTCGCACGATTTATATAGTTGTTCGTCGACTGCGGTTGTGCTCTGTTGGCTCCGTAAATTGAGTTCATTTTGATTTAAAAATTGAAACGGCCTTTTAAAACTGAAGTAATTTCGTAATATCTATATTGTAATCTATTTGTTTATGTATTTTGTGGTTTGTACCTTATTTATTAGTGCTTAGTGGTATATTTCTCTTTTCATTGTAACGGTAGAATTAGAAAATAGTTTTTTGCAGAAATAAAACTCTCTATGTGGTTTTAACCGAAGATTAAGAAAATTTTATCAATTTCACATTTCGAGGCCGTCGTAATAATTCGATCCTGACTAGAAACATTTACCGTTATTGTATTTAAATTATTTACATTCTAGCAGACAAAATGCAGTGTTGACCGTCACTAAATGTCAAAAAAATTGACTAGAGTCTACGAAACGGAGTATTTTAACACTAAGTCCCTTTTGCCTATTCTTTTATACGATAAAATTATATACTCCTTAACAGAATTCTACTTCAAACGTTAAAAAAACAAATTCACACCTTTTTTCATAGCAACTAACCGCTCGATTGGCAGCGTATTAGGAGGCTTTCATACCCCCCCACCCCTTTTGATAGTTAATTAAACGTCAGAGGGGAAGTATTCGCGTCATTACTGAGACCGAGACGCCGGCGCGGGAGAGACGTCGCCTGTACTTTGTACTATGGATTCTCGATACTGTTTTTTTATGTATTTTATTATAAATTTTATGCTAACTGTACTTAATTTTACGTAAAGCTTTAAAGTTTGAAAGAGTTCACCCTTTCGTCACACCCCACCGTCCGCTGGACGCTCTAATCTCAAGTGTCAGAGGTGGTCAGAGTTACCGCCAACACTTAGAATGTGTTATAGGTATTTAAAAACTAGACTTATTATAAATCTATTTTTTTAATGAATTGTGAATATGTTTGTACAAAAATATTTGGTATTATATAAACATATTTATTATATAAATTTTGTTTATGTTTTCTATGAGCACCTTGATATGAATCAATATACTAACCATATTTAACTAACAAGACTGACAAGCATCTAAGATATTTGAACATCGATAACACTAATTATATTTGCGACTTCATAATAAATATGAAACCTTTCCTTCACTGAGCGACCGACTGAAAATGTACAGATTTCACTTTGACATTATTAATAAAGAACGAAAAAAAAACAAGTTTGGGGACCGTCACTTGTCTTTGTTTGTTTATTTTAATCAGCTTCACGCTGTATATAGCTGAGTAGGTAGAGAGGGAATCTAGTGTTAAGACACTCTGTTCCCTACTTTAGGCCAATTTATCGTGGCATTTCGTGTTCAGTGGCGTAACTCAACGCCGGATATTTTTTTATAAATATGAACAAAATTCTAATACAAAATAACAATTCGAAGTTTCATAGTAATAAATGAAAACCGATAGCCGGCGTGCGGGGCGGCGGTAGTAGCGGCGGCGGCGGCGGCGGCGGCGTGCTGAATATCAAACATTTTACTCAAATCATATTTGGTAACTTCAATATTATCAGTTCTCGGGCGCTTCAGTGGCTAGTCAATGCAAATGTTATCTAACGAACGACTGTCTCTATAGTTAACTGCTGTTTATCTTTTAGTGTTCTAGGGGTGAAAGTGTTGAGGTGTTATTGAATTTCTGTATGTATTAAACATATATACCAGAAAATATCATCTATTTATTAAAAGCTTTTTTTTAGTAATTAACTTTTAAATCATTTAACGTTCTCTTACTTTCCGTCCAATTTTGGAGATTTTGTATGCTGAGTAGCAAAGATCAACATTAAAAGTTATATGTTTTATTAAAGTTAGTAACTCTATATTTTTTACCTACTTTAGAGGTATTGCTTATTAGACTAGGCCACAAAATATTTTTAACTATTAACATTTTCACGTCTGGGAATTGAACTGTCAACCATATTGTTAGGCACGTCCCACTTGTGCCACAATAACATCACGATCTTGATATTTTAATAATATAAAGACGATATCCTGTCTATACTGTCTAAACAATATAACTTGAATAGACCCGTATATCGCTCGAGGCATTGTCTCAGAATATTCTCATGCCTGTATTCTAATACGGAGCTTTTGTTTTTGCGGAACCTATAATTAGGTTGTAATGCAGTTTTTTTTCTTCATGTTAGTATTGGCTTAAAAATAAGCTTTTTTTAATTAAACGCGGCGGGTACTTAAATGTCTGGTGTCTTAAATTCGGGCTGAAAGTGGAGAATGGTGTGTATTGACACTAGTTTTTATGCCCTTTTTATTTCTATGATTAGAGCATAGGTTATTATATAATTTACGACAATTTCCAGATTAGACGTAGATTTAGTCTTACTTTTTGCCCGCATATGGAAGGACTTTTGAGCCCACTTCATTTGTGTTAATTGGTGGAAAGTGACGTTATACTTGGACCTAGAATTCGTATTCATATAAAAGCACTATGTACTTAACTTTATGTGTTGATAGATGGCGAAACTTAAAGCTCAAATTTGTTTAACCAGGAAGTAATAAATTAAACATTTTACAAAGTTAAAATCGAAATTAAATCATCCTTTAGTTATTTTCAACAACTATGCTGCAACATCTTTACTATTTGATCCAATTAAAATACAAAATTTATAGTATATTTTTCTATTTTGTAACTCAAGACTAATAAACTGTCGGAAGCAGGAATCCTGCGATGTATTACATTTTCTCTAATATAACGTTTAAAAATATTACTTTTGCTCATTACTGTCACAAACACTGACAGCTATTACGTTCATTTTAATATTAAAATGATAAAATTAATTTAAAAAATATAAAAAAAAATTACAGCTTCCTGCTTTGTCACATGTAAAGAGTAGGCAGAGGAATCTATTGTGTAGAGTAAAACACTCCGTTCTCCACTCCTCCGACAAATTCGCATTTATATTCCCCGTATTACGATAGTAAATCATAGTGATATGAGTGATACATTAATTCTACACAATTAAAGTCTTAAAATTCGGTACAATTTACAATATTATTAAATCTCACTTAAACATGTAACTAAAATAAATCAAAATTATTGATTGACCCTGTCACCCTATCTAGTAAAAAGATACCGAAAAATGTAAGTCCTAATGATATGACCCTACACAAATAAATGCTTAAAATTCGACAACTTCCGGCAAGAAAAGACCTTACAAATAAGCAATCCCACGGGACGAAAACTTAAAATATTATTACTGGAACTATTTACAAGTTCTTTATTTTGATGCTAATATGAACTGCTAGTTCGGGAAGTCCCAAGATAAATTATCAGAGTTTATCACTTGATGTCGAAAACTTTTTGGACGGGGTCTCTACATGCGAGATATCGCCTCTGTCGCCCCGAAACTTGAACAAAGGATATTTGCCCGATTCCTTTCAAAAAAGTGTGATATTTTTGTTATTTTCTAAGGTAATGATATGGAAAAATGCTGATTGAATCTTTTAATATACGTTTTTATTAGATTAGTACACATGTTACACTAATACACTGAATTATTTGTGGCTTCAAATTCTATGTTATGTCAGAAATTTTCCTGTGTCTGACATAGGAATACTTAAATTGTACGTAGAGTAATCTAAAGAAAATCCGAAAGGGCCATATTGAGTTCCAAATTAGGGTGAAATAAAAGAATATCTTGACACTAAGTTCTCTTGTAGTGTCAAAGTTATGATATATAAACAGCAGAAGAACAATATTTTTACGTTTAAACTAAAACACCGAGAACCATTGGACTTAGCAAATGTTCTCTAAAAAATTCTCAACTGTACCAACGTAATAACGCAAGCGAAAATAAAGAGCCAAAATTAAATTCCTTCGAGCCCATAAAGTATAGAGTTACGTCATTATGAGCGATTAGAATTTTCGCCTCCTCATTCCACACACAATTTTTTTAGCTCCCAAAAACCGTATTTTTTTTTGTAAAAGTGTCATTTTTGTGTTTTGATAATGAGTGACCGATATTTTTTTTCTGATTAATAACGAACGATTTAATTTTATATAATAATTAACTTATTATATTTTTAATGACAGTTTAATTACTGTGCCTGTAATATTTTTAAACTGTATATTTTTTATCTTCACGCTTTTTCCCGCATTACACTGCCTACCCTTAGAAACTACTTCGTTGTTCATTTTTTTAGACATTGTGGCAGAACTTAACGCCGCAATTTGTCTTTTAATCAGAGGGAGGAAATGAAAATAGTTCATTTCCCGGAGAGTCAATCATCGATGAATGAAACCACAACCGTTGCATTTAAAGCTGGATCCCGCACCGCAGCGCCACGACGGTCTCGGTACCTAAATAAACTTATAGAAACAAAGAAAACAAATCTATTTTAAAAAACTTCATTACTATAAATCTAAAACTATTTACATTTCTAATTCATAACTTAAAACAATCATTGGAGGGAGTCCTCATGCGTTTTTCTAATCACTTTCAGCCCGGAATAATAGTTAGCGCAAAATAAACCTTATTTTTGTAATATAAGGTTACAAATTGATTAAACGTCTTTAATTATTAAGTTTCTCCCCTGTACAAGGAAGACACTATTATACCACTTTAAAGAGTTCAAGATTTGAATCTAATGCCGCGTGACGATCGTAGGCGATAAAGTTTAGAAGACAGACATACAAAAATCTACTTTATTTCTTAGTATTACAGGCCGATTTTAATTGGCATTTAAACGCTGTTCAGTCAATGCCCGTGACCTAATAGTAATGAAGTAAAATATTTGTGAATCATAGTGATGCTGACTGTGAAATACAATACTCATATGTCGAGTATAGAAGGAAATTGTAGAGATTTTTTTCTTTACTTTAACTTCTATTGTAATTACATATATATAAAATATAGCCGAAACTAATGTACTTTACGTAAAAAGGAGAAACTAGTTTATTTTACGTAAAAAAGTAAAATTTAGTAGGCAGGGAAGAACGGAATTTTCCATTTCATATCTTTGGTTTTATGGACTCAAAATTGTGGACAACTAGTATCTTATATATTATTTAACTATTTTAAATAAAATGAATGAAAGAAATGGTGGAAGGTGCCAAATCTCCGTTTGTCTAAAAAAAAATACTCATTTTACCATCAATACTCAAAAGTTATACACTTATTTTTTTCTAAAATTTTGTAGCAGTCCATGACATAATTAAACATAAATATTTCCGAAATATATATAACTGATAAGCTGTTTATTAATATATGTTTGTTTCGTATTACAGGTGAGTCGCAGCAGCATGGGGAGGATTGCGGTTACAGTTATATAAGTGAGTGGTGAATATTCATTTAGAAATTACGTTTGATGGCTTATTCTGTTAGAACTATTATAGCTTGGTGTAATTTATAGTAAGTTAATCGCAAAACATTGTTATTAAAAACAATGTGGGTTATTATATAGATTATTTAATAGCAATTTTTACGGGTTCTATTATATAAAAGTTATTATTTAGTAGTTGAATGAATTTTGAGTGTAGAATAGCACTTTAAAAATTTTAAGCAATATAGTTTTTTTTTAAATCAGACTACTTTTTCATAATCTTTTCTTAAAATTTTCATAGAAAATTTCAAAATGTATAAATATTATTGTGCCATGCAAAGAACAGGTAGTAAAAAAGTTTTAATAAAAAAAATCATACATTTGTAAATATATAAATGTCTCATTCATCTAATTTTCATTCTAAGTTACGTAGAAAAAAAAAATATTCTTGCACAGAATCTATTTAAAAGTACAGAATAATTAAACAACGAAACTAATAATTACGAAATGACTTCAAAATGAAACGATACAAAAATGAACAAAGATAATAACGTTGGTGATAGCAAACTATAATCACCACTACAATTAAAAATGTAGATAGAACTGCTCTCGAAAACAAACTCGGCACGGATAAGTCCGTCCGATAATAAGACTGCAGTCGAGTCCTAGTCACCTTTTTAAATATCCAGCAAGAATTTCCCCACTTTGATTATACTGAAGCGTAAAAACAGAACAGCTCAGCTAACTCAATTAATAAACTTCTCTTTCGGTAAACTATCGAATTGAACGTGAAGAAAATATGGTTGAATCGATAATTAAAAATTCAATCCTGGAAACTTTTCTTGGCTTATCCAATTTGCATCGCCAACTTTTTGGAATTCAGACTTATTTAGAGTGGGCTGTTGCTTGCTTAACTGGAGTATATATATTTTTTCATTTGTAGTCATTTCTAAGTTATTTTATTGTTCTGAGATTTTTATATCAGACATTTGGATTTAAGATTAATCGTTATTTTTGATAAATAGACAAAAAAAAGGTATAAATTAAATTATGATTATGTTTGGCTTATGATAAATAGGAAATACAAGTGTCACAAACTTTTGTAAAAACATAGGACAAAAATAAATCCCCTTATACTTAAAACACGATGACACGGCCAAAGTAAAATAAATAGTGGCACAGCGAACGTTCACTTCGTCGTCACATTTACAATTCTACGCGCGTCTCTCCGCATTGTCTCTCTTGCACCCACTATTTCAATATATCCGTCCTCCTTCCCTGCATTCGGCTGCATAAAGCCGATTTTCAATGCGACGTCCACATTTGTTTCGTCTTCCAAATAGAATGGTGCTGATTTTGTATTCGCCATATGAATGGGTTCCTGCAAAAGCTAGTTTTTCGTACAAATTTCTAAATCCAAATAGTAATGGATAAGACTGCGAGAGTGTATCTACTTTCTCTTGGAAATGGCAAAAGATGATCAACAAGGTCGAACATTTTGATTAGTAGTTTTTACATTCAGGTTTTTTTATCTAGTTTTTTTGTTCAAATTTGTTACTAAAAAAATTATAAACATAAGATGATAATACATGCGAATATATTCATGTCGGACATATATTAACTTTAGTTATACTTTACTTTTTTTTCTAGTAATTGTTTTTTTTTTATTTCAGTTTCTCCTTATCATCGAAACAAAATGTTCTTTTGAGAGTTCAAGGTATCAAAATGCATTCTTTGCTTTATTCACTATTTCCGTCAGCAATTACTGCACGTAGTATGATAATAATATAATGGGATCAAACGCACTGTATTTCACTAAAACATCACTACAAGTATTGTAGCCTTCTTCAAACTGCTTCGTAATTTCCACTAAGGGAACTCTTCACTTATTAGAAAACTGCATAAAAATATTAAGTAACTGTCCTCGATTATGAAAATTTGGTTTTATAGGAAAGTTTATTTACATAATTTGCTTTATAAGAATAGAAAAAAATATTACTCAATTGACTAAATGGCACAAAAACAATAAAAAACAGTAACTACTTAGAAAAATACTATTATTTAACAAGCATCCGAAAAAGAATCGAATGGCAACTATTTTTTTTTGTTTTTATCCTACAGATTTTCTACATGAACCCATTATTTAATACCTGGTAATATAAAACGATGGAGCGTTGAGTATAACAAAAATAAATGGCTAAAAATGTTTGACCGAAACAAAAACAAAAAATCCAGAGTCAATTTCCATCCTTTGTTTTCTCACCAACCCCAGCCTTCGTTACAGAATCCAGTTAAGTAAGGATAACTGGTAACCCCCATGAAATATTACATGCTATAATTATTCCTTTTTCGCCTCTCGAATGCTAGGATCGCTTTCATAGCGCACCTTCACGAAATATGCTTCTCATAACGTACAAAAAAATCCGCCGTAATTTAATGCGGCATGGTAAAATAATATGTAAAAATTCGGCCAGGGATGGCCTATTTGGATCGTTTCGGACAATTTTGGTCAATTTCGACGGTGCCGGGAACATTAAGGGCCATCTTTCGTGCCTTTATCGGCCCACTGCGAATATATCAGGATATTATTTCACCCACGAAATATTATTTTCCATATCTAATCAGCGCGCCAAGAAATATGGTTACGTACGACTCGTGTTGTGCGTTATGATTTTTATCGGACACGAGTACTATTTATTTCCTTCGTGGGGTGGGTCGTGTTTCATATTGCGAACCCTTTTATTTGTTTCTGAACTTATATGTATAGTTGCTTAGATTTCAGTAGTAATTTGTGTGAATTCACTACCACGTTGAGTTCCGCCACTTAGACACTACTACTCGTAAATTGTTGTATAAAGCTGTTTGTTTCCCAATTTAAAATAAATAAATAAAATAAAATAAATAGATAAAGAATGAAATCTTAATATAATTTTTGCGAATATTCTGATATTGCAAATTTAATACAATATCATAGCTACTTTTAACTTACAATTCTATTAAAATCCTCATAATAGGTAATTTTATAATTTATCCAAGACAATCAAACAATTCTAATTGTATCTTTTAGCAAATTTCTTATACATTAGTCAATCTGTCATCTTCGAACACCGAAGATGTATAATTTAGATAGTAAACCGATAAATTGAGCGCTAGACGTTTGAGACAAGCGAGATTCAGCATCTATTTCTGGCGGCCGCAGCTTTTCAAATTTCAAAGCTCCACGAAACACAAGACAAGCCCTCGACGTAGCCTCGTATCTACAGTGAGATTTTAATCAAGAAAATCTTCGTCGCGTGCTTAATCAAAGGAGGAACTTTAATAGTTGGTTGCGTCATCGGGCGCCCGAACGGTTGCGTTGACGTTAATTTGATTATGTCGTCAAATTTCTGTGTTATTTCCACAAGCACTTTCTGTGTGAGATATCTTTCTTTGTTTCTGTATATTCTTATGTGTGTACTTAGAAAAAAATAGGATATGCTTAGTATTTGTATTAGTGGTTCTCTAAGATGTTTCTTTTTAAAATATTGCTACTCAGTTTTAATATATATTTGCATCTCAATTATTAGTCCAAGGCATCACACTTGAAACTTTACGTTTTAGTAATTATTCCAACTTTTCAATTTATTCGAACCTAAAATCACCAAGCTGTTGTTACTTAAATGGTACTATCATTACAAATAGTATTTCTGCAGTTAAAGTCAGTTCTGTTATTATTCTTCTTTAACTAATTTTGAATGCAAAGGGGATATAAGTAATAAGCAATTTAGTTAATTACCGTCCTATTATACGAAATATTGAAATATTAATGTCTGTACTTCCTTTTGACGAAGTCACACTGATAATAAACTCAGTGATACAAAATCGATAGTGCTTCCAAGCTGTATTAACGATATTTTCTATTTTAAATATTCAATAGCATCATTGTTTCATTTCCCTTTTTAACGTCGAACTGACGTCACACTTTGTTCTGTCGAAAACGGATTAACTGGAATATTTTTAAACACAGATTAACACTAGTAAGTATCGAGCTTTGAACCGATTACCATCGCGTAGGATCAGATATCTGCCAACTGCGCTCCGATGGCGATTTTATATTATCGAGTTGTTATACGGAGCGCATCGATTTTATCGCATTACATTTGTGGACAATGCGGTCGAGGCGCGTCTGTCTGCGGTCGCAAGCAATTTTGAACCTTACGGTGTACCCAATTATAATTTTAAAGTGAGTGTTACAAGCAAGTTTGTATCACAAAGTTTATGGGTAGTTCACTGATAAGTAATATTTAAGACCCTCAGGATGTAGGTTGTTTAATATCACATGATTATGCTAGAGTGCGGCACATTCTTATTGCGGTGTTGTAAATTTGGAGAACCTCTTGAAGTTTTATTGGTGATCTGTAATCTAAGTTTATATCTGTATATGTGTATCAGGAATTACCAACGACCAATCGACCAATCCATCCAGAGGAAGTCGTAGCGTAGCGACGGCGTCTGACTGAAAACGCGACGGTTGTCGATTCCTACTGGGAGGAAGGTATTCTTTTCGTTCTCTGTCAATAAATAGAGTTCTGCCAATTAGCACACAATGTCTAAAAATTTGAGCGGAATATAGGGAATAGATCGTCTTCACACTAAAATAAGTATAAGGAACTCTACTTATACATCATAGATCTAGATCTATGATGTATAACAAGATGGAGAAAATATATAATATTTTCAATAATTCATGATCCTTCCCTTCATTTTTGAAAATGAGGTACTATTTTTACGAGGAGACCAGAGCCATAAACGGGTCGTAAAAGGCTAGTGTTGTTAGTTCGACGGTAAGCAAAGTAGTACGAACTATCACACACTATTGTTTAGCAGTAAAGTATCTGCAAGAGGGTTACTGCGGGGTAATAGCGGAGTAGGCAAAGACAACCAAGGGATACAAGGTTCCCGTTAACATATTTACGTTCCCCTCTTTCAGATAAATTCTTGCGCGGAGAGTGCAGAAATTCAACGCCGCATTTTGCATTGTACCCACAGCGAGGAAATGAAAATATTTCATTCCCCGAGTGAGAATCGAACCCACAGTCGCGATTACAGTCATACGTCTATGCACCTGTACCCTCGTAGAAATTATAATTTAAGAAACAAACATTAGCTATTTTCCCANCAACTGCGCTCCGATGGCGATTTTATATTATCGAGTTGTTATACGGAGCGCATCGATTTTATCGCATTACATTTGTGGACAATGCGGTCGAGGCGCGTCTGTCTGCGGTCGCAAGCAATTTTGAACCTTACGGTATACCCAATTATAATTTTAAAGTGAGTGTTACAAGCAAGTTTGTATCACAAAGTTTATGGGTAGTTCACTGATAAGTAATATTTAAGACCCTCAGGATGTAGGTTGTTTAATATCACATGATTATGCTAGAGTGCGGCACATTCTTATTGCGGTGTTGTAAATTTGGAGAACCTCTTGAAGTTTTATTGGTGATCTGTAATCTAAGTTTATATCTGTATATGTGTATCAGGAATTACCAACGACCAATCGACCAATCCATCCAGAGGAAGTCGTAGCGTAGCGACGGCGTCTGACTGAAAACGCGACGGTTGTCGATTCCTACTGGGAGGAAGGTATTCTTTTCGTTCTCTGTCAATAAATAGAGTTCTGCCAATTAGCACACAATGTCTAAAAATTTGAGCGGAATATAGGGAATAGATCGTCTTCACACTAAAATAAGTATAAGGAACTCTACTTATACATCATAGATCTAGATCTATGATGTATAACAAGATGGAGAAAATATATAATATTTTCAATAATTCATGATCCTTCACTTCATTTTTGAAAATGAGGTACTATTTTTACGAGAAGACCAGAGCCATAAACGGGTCGTAAAAGGCTAGTGTTGTTAGTTCGACGGTAAGCAAAGTAGTACGAACTATGGCACACTATTGTTTGGCAGTAAAGTATCTGCAAGAGGGTTACTGCGGGGTAATAGCGGAGTAGGCAAAGACAACCAAGGGAGACAAGGTTCCCGTTAACATATTTACGTTCCCCTCTTTCGGATAAATTCTTGCGCGTTGAGTGCAGAAACTCAACGCCGTCTTTTGCGTTGTACCCACAGCGAGGAAATGAAAACATTTCATTCCCCGAGTGAGAATCGAACCCACAGTCGCAATTACAGTCACACGTCTATGCTCCTGTACCCTCATAGAAATTATAATTTAAGAAACAAACGTTTGCTATTTTCCCATCGTGTAGAATTATAAACTCTTCCAGTTCCAACTATGGTGTTCCAACCCGGAGGGATTTGTATCACTAAAAAGGACGGAAAATGAAAGTCCTCAACACCAGGTTCTCTCTGGACCTTTTATTCGCTAGAGCAATATTTTTGTTGTCCACTTATTATTTTCTGTATATTATTTATGGAATAAAGACCCGTAGTTGGTCACAAAACTTATTGTTCTTTGTTACACAAAAAAATAAAATGCTCGAAAATAAATAAATACTATACAATTTTTTTTAAGCATCACCCTATACCCTGCACATTTCAAGACATTGCGTGTTGAGTGGATCGAATCCAACACCGCCATGATTACAGTCAACCGCTACGCCAAGACGGCCTCTGTACCAGCTTAAAACGATCATTTATAACTTCCAAGACAATTCTCAATCTAAAATGTAATTTCTCAAATATTGTAAAGCATGACATCAGATAGCCTTAAAATACAAAGGCAGAAAGCTGACGCCTTTACGTTACAATAGGGATCATTAAGACGGGTTAAACCTTTATACAACGGAGTCAAAATCATATGTAAATCAATTATATGATAATATGGCTCTACGATGTGTTTAAGTGATAGGTATCTTGCAAGGGAGATGTGAAAATTAAATTTGGATAGGTGCTTGTTTGTTTTTTAGTGTCAATTTCTTTTCCGTATATGGTATAGTAATCTAGTGTTGAGACATTTCGTTCTTCACGCACGACACGATTTTCAAGACATTATATGTCGAGTGACAGAACTCAACGCTGTCTTTTGTCTACCAGAGCGGGAAAATTACAAAATGATTCGTTTTCCCGACTGAGGATCGAACCCACAACCGTTGTTTTTACGATCAGACATGACATTATACTAGCTTTTTAGACAACAAATATGTATAGACTTTGACTCTTCGTTTTTGGCCTAGATAAAAGAATTGAATTTTAATTGTAGCATAATTTCTAAATTGCCAAAATTAATTCGTTTGAAGGATCAGCTATTTTAAAACTCTACATTCTATGTAAAAGAAATCAGAAAGATATAGTGACGTGATACTCTGCATTCTACACAAAACAGTAAACACATTATAATTTAAGCAAAATGCAAATCAGCCATAAATTACCAATAAAAGCCAAAAGTCATTCAATTCTCGAACCGTGACGATTTATAGTGTAAGTTTTAGATGGAAAAACTTGGTAATCCTGTCTCCTAACAGCATCCCTTCGGGCGTAGTTGTCTAATGTTGAAAAGTGCAAGATCGGCTTATTACAGTCCTAAGTAAAGATAAGCCTGAGTTGCTATTTTGCTAGGGTTGTAGGCTAATTTGAAAGAAGGTACCCCTTTTCTAAAGTCAACAGTGTACCCTACATTAGGTGATGTATGGCTTTAACTTTGACTTACAAATGTATCTCGTAATAGGTATTTGTAGGTACGACGTAAATGTGAGGGTCGTACCTAGATTTTTTTCTATGGCTTGTTACAGCACGACCTAATAAAAGGGAGTTAAAAAAAACTACTGTCTTCACAAAAAACGTAAATAATATCCTTACAGCAAAGAAAAATTCAAAGAATAAACGTAAGAAAATAAATATGTAGAGAAAGAGGGAGAAGGTGGACATTTATTTTTCTGAGCCATTTATACGGTAACATATCGAGTCATTATCTTTCCGACGAGATACGGTGCTCGTAATACTTAGAAATTTATAGATTTTTATCATTCTAGTTAATAACTTTTGTATTTACTTAGGAAAATAGAAAATACTATTAAATTTAATTTATATTTTGTGAAATAAATGCCACCTTAACACAGTGGTACAGCGCGAAGGTTGTAGATTCGATAATCATTAGCGGGGATAATGATACTTAAGTTATTTTCATTTCACCCTCCTATTTTATATAGACCTTAGAAAGTGGAGAAAATTTATCCATGTGTTCAGAAAATGCTCATAATTTGTTTCACTCCTTCATTTTTCATTAACCAATTCTCATTTTCACAGAAAAACATATTCTCTTCAATGTTATTAGAACTTACAATTATCGCTTATAACATACTCGTACATAACTAATTACATATGATAGTCATAATCATACTTTAAGATATAGATACAGATATAGCATAGTGTCGGATTCGAATCTATAATCCTTTAGCTAAAGCCGTGGTGGCGGAGCACAAGTGTGTGACTATAAGCACGAGGGTATTAGATTTGATTCCCACTCGGGGGAATGAAATAGGTATTAAACTTTAACTTTAACTTTAATTGAGTTTCTCTACTCAACAACACAAAATCTCAAGTAGGTATACGGCGAAAATTGTGGGACGGAAGTGGCCTAATGGTGAGCGGAGTATCTTAACACTAAGTTCCCAAGTTTCCTCTGCCTACCCTGCTACTAGCGGGATACAGCGTGTAGCTAAAAAAGAAATGTTGTTTTACGCAGGAATAATAGCGATTGTAACATTTCGATACCGCATAGAACAAACCGTGTCGCGCGAAATGAACGCAGAAAGCTTCGATGCGACTTTTGACGTCGCTTCGGCCTCTATAAAATATTTTTCGATACCAATACAAGGGAAATTGGTCAAAAATGACTGTCGAACAAGATTATTTCTTGCCACCTTTCTGTTAAACGAAATTGAATTCTGCGGGAACCTCCCAAAGTTTAAATTGGCGTGTTCAAATCTATATTTCCATTTTGTATTACGTAGGTGCAGGGAGACTAACGGCAGGGTTATTTATTGAAGCTTTATTACCTCAGTTTTGAAGTCCATTTTAAAGTTAAAGAACAGCGCGGCTTGCTCGTGCACGACGTTCACCTTTGTCTAACAATGAGTTGGTGTCGTGATGGTATGATCGATCCAGATCCTAGAGGTTAGTGTTAGGGTTCATATTTTGCTTTAGTTATTAAATATTATAAAAAATATATAATTGGAATTATTATATAAGGGTTGTCCTGAAGCAGGGGCATAGGCGACCGCTATCGTTTGTACAACACGATAGGTTGTAAGTTCGATGCTACGTAGGTTTAATTTTTCATTTCCTCGAGCTGGTAAGTAGGTGCAGCTTTGAGTTTCAGCACTCAACACGTAATGCCTGGAGAAGTCAGCGAAAAGTGGGGAATGAAAGTTTTAGCGGGAACGGAGTTCTTAACACTAGGTTCCATGGTTCCCTCTGCCTACCATGATATGTGAGGGATAAAGCGTGAATCTATAAAAAACAACAGATGTCGGCCCATCGCTACAAGCAAAGCTAGTAATTTAAAAACTTGTACACTTATTATTTTTATTGTAGCTTTAAATATTTTCCATTTTTATTTTCACTATCGTGGTTTACTTCGGGCCCAGTAATTAAATGATTTAGTTGCGAAGCGTTTCCACGGTGTTTATTTATTTTTATTCTTTTTAAAAAACTGTCGATACTTGATAGTGTGGCTTGAATATAATTTTGTTATAAATAAATAAGAAAATAGACGATCACTATTACAATTAATGGATGTGACTGAAACAAATTGGAGAGTATATTTTAATTATTTCAAAAGAAGAAAACACCATGGAAGAAAAAACATGGCGTTGAGTTTCACAACTCTACACGCCATTTTTTTTTGTAAATTCTATCCACCCAATTGTCGAGACTTTGTGAAGGAAGTTGGAAACGGAGTTATTACTTACAAGGTTCCCCTTGTGAGCTTACAACTAGGTTCTTTTTGTTTTTTTTAGCTTCACGCTGTACTCTGCACTTAGCAGGGTACACAAAAGGGAAATGGGAACCTACGTTTCTCACATTCCGCCAGATTTTGATGTATTGCGTGTCCACCAGCGCGAGGAAATAAAAATATAAATACGTGACAGTCACAGTTAAGTGACAAAATAATTATATTTCTTATATAAAAGTTCAATTTGTACTATGCAATGAAAGGTTTTCTCAATATTTACAAAGAATCATTTGAACTCAATTGTTAAAGCTCTACAGCCCTATAATATGTGTAAGTTTATTTATTTTAATAATATAAATATCTAAAATAAATTTTAACTTGTACAAAACATACAAAATATCTAATATCTGAATATCTTTCACAATGACATTCTCTTTATAACCCACGGACTAGAGAAATTTAAAAATAAAAAACGTATTCTAACATCAATCACGCAACTAATCTAAATCTGTCATCGGAGCTATGAGCATCACTTTTTTTAACGTAAAATACTATTGTCGTAAATGTTTACTGCTAGTACATTATATATTTTTAAATGTAACTGTGCCTTTAAAACGCACCTGGAGGTCGCTCACTCAACTCAAATGTACACATGTTTGTTACGCGAATCTAAGGAACGAAGTAATAAAAAAAGTCTCTATCTAGAAACAAATAAATAAATATAGCTTATGCCCTATAATTCTTTTCATCAATCGCTTCTATAGTCGTTCCAATCTAAATCTGTCATCGCGATACTAAAGACGCGAAGTAATTTCGTAGCATTTGAAATAAGGGGGGTTATATTGCCCCCTCGCCAGTAGTTATAGGTCTGCTGGCATTTTAATAAATGCCTTTTATAATAAAATATCGAGTTCGTTTAGAATAATATGTATTCATTATTCTTAACCGACTTTAAAATAAGTAGTTACCAATTTGACATGTACTCGTATGTATGTGAAATCGTTAGAATAAGATAATTTTGGAGTATGATGATCTATTTAGACTTTCAAGTACGAGAGCTAAATTTTATAAGTATATGTTTGCTTCATCATAGACAGAAAAATAAAAGTCATAAATTGTTGTGAACCTTTTTGTTTGAAATATTTAGGCTGACTTAAAGTTTCATTAAAATGGGTCCAGTAATTTTTGAGATATTGATACCACCTAAATAATTGATATGTATTAGTAGGCGATTAATTCATTTTAAATAAATTACCTTACGACTAATTTTTTTGTTGATCATGCGATAAATCTAATTAGAATTAAAAAAAATTGTCCACCTACAAGAACCTACAACCATCACTTTAACAGTCACACATCCCACTGATCCACAATTACTATTTACATAAGATATTTATTCATAAACAGCTATAAATGCATATAAAATTTCTATAAAAATACCACACAACAAACACTCAAGCTCCACCACATGTCAAATCTATCAATGAACACAATGAGAGTAAGCAATGAATGAATGACTTTACGCCTCAATGGAGACCTTATAATGTAAATTACAATAAATGTAGTATAGAAGTGGTAGTACTTGAAATTTGTATTATATTTGTAGTTAGATATACGTTTAATTTTGTTTTACTTAACATACAGTATGCAGCATAAAAAAAATAAAATGAGTGATATTAAATAACTTTATCATAAAAAATAATGAAACTATAGCCCACATAACGAGGTTGCCAAAGGGAACCTAGTACCTAGTGATAGAACACTGTTCCCCATATAGCATATGGCATAAAGCTGAAACGAAGGAACAATTACATCATAGAATAATTTAGTTATAAAAATGTTAACGAAAATAAAGAAACCCATCCCTATATCTAATTTTTTTCATAAAATCCAGACACTATTTTATTTGCTGGAATCCAAACTTCATTTTGCGTTAACAAAACCCAAGAAAGCATTGTATTTGTAAGTATTTGTTGTATCCAACATTGTTTGACACTCGCAAGTAAACTTAAATAGCGCTGAAAAGAAATTGTTAGGATTTCACATTTAAAGTTCGCAAGAACATCGCTATAGCGGCTGCAGGGAGATAGATTGTACTCTTTTGTTGTCATTTGTACCATCGGCTTGGAGTAGTCGACGTGAGAATTACGTGTGTTCTTATTATTTTTATACGTTAGTGTAGACTAGATATTATCTTAATTATTATTTAAGTGTATTATTTTCTTTTATTTTAAGATAAATAAAACAAGTGGTGCCATTGTAGCAGAGAATGCAAGTATCAGAATGCTATGGTAGTCAATTTGATACCCGTTCAGAGTAACATACACGTAAATTTTGTTGACGATGTTCCTATAAATTTCTATAGGTTTTCTCAGGTGCAGCGCTGGTTTTTAATCGCTACGGTTGTGAGTTCGATTACTAGAGAACGATGTATTTTCATTTCCTAGCCTAGCCCTCTATACACAAAAAACACCTATACACTATGTATTTCTATATAAAATGTACGTATTTCTATAAACAAATATACTTTTATTTGTAATATTAGAACTCATTCAAATTTTTAACCGTCGTTTACGATACGATAGTCATAGCGGCGTTTCAGAGTGGAGCATGTGGTGATCTATTTGAGGGGCTATAAAGATATGAGCGGCATTCTCCTTCCTTCGTTTATTGTTTAGTGCGGCTGATGTCTGTAAATGTTTTAAAAGTATTTGTCTTAGTCTTATATTGTATGTAAAAAACTGGAAAGTAAAGAACGCAGTGCCATAACACTTAGTTACTTCTAGTACTTCTGCTAACCCGCCATATGCGGGATACAGCGTGAACCTTGAGGGTGGTGAGTTCGTAAGTTCATTGCACAAAATTATATTGATACAAATTTAGTATAGTGATTTCTCATAAAAGTTATTTTCATTATATTATATACATTAATTTACAATATAAGTACTTACACTACTAAGCTTGATTCCATATAAAAAAGCGAACTCATCGTCTCGTAATGTCGCAGGTTATGTCCATACATTCTGAATAGTCCTTTTAGTGAGCAATTTTGATTAAAACGCATCTCCTCAACGCACGCGTTCTCGACTCCGTCTGGATTGCATAAGTGTCGTCTAGTCCAATATGCGAGGACTCCACAAGTCCGATATGAGAGTTGCTCTGAATATGGGTGCTCTAGCGTTAAATTCATATTAATGCGTACAAGTTAGATATGAACTACTAAATGTTTTATTCAATAGAAAATGGGAACCTAGTGTTAGGACACTCCGTTCCCTCTAAGAAACTTCGGTTCCCCACTTTCTGCTGAATTCTGAAGGTATTGAGTGTTGAGTATTTAATATTTAATTCCCCTAAGTAGGAATTAAACCTATAACCGTCACCGTTTACACAAGGGCCTCACAGCGTATCTACCCTACTATGTGCAGGATACAGCGTGAAGCTAAACAAATAACCCAATAATACATACATATCTAGAATATCAATTCATATATTATAATAAAATTTATTATATCTTTCTTTCCCTACACATTTCTTAGGTCAAAATATATTTATGCCTTATTTACGAATGTCAATTTTTATCGTAACGCCGACGCATCGGCCCCACATACAGTGGAATCTACGTCACGGTCCCATGATTTTATGGTATTATCGTTTTTTATGGGATCAGGAAATTTGGAATCACTTTCTTTAAGCTCCTTGTTCGTATAACCAACGGGTATAAAGTGTCATGTTGATATCCTTTTTAACAAAAAGTATTTGTTTGCTTTAAAAAAATCTCAAAATGCTCTATTTTTTATTTAGACGAATTTAGGGAAAATTGTCATATTTGTTTAGGGGCCGGTTGGTTGGTCAACACGCTTTATCTTGAAACTTGATTGGAAATTAGGGAACAGAGTGAACTAACACTAGGTTCTTTCTACCTACCTTGATATATGCACCATAAGCCATGAAACAATAAAAAAATCTTCCTTTTCTAAAACTAAAATATTTTATAACGAAAAATAAATAAAATATCAATAATGTAATATATCTCGTAAGTAATATATCTTCACCAAAATATGTAATATATACAGTCGAATGACTTCCTTATCAAATCAATGAAATTGATCATACGTTTAAGGCGTTGATACAAAATTGTAGATAGACCTTTTAAAATTAATATGATGTCACCATGAAATAATATTTATACGAGAATATCGATATTCATTGTAAAAAACTGTGTAACTACTTTTTCTTTCCTTTTCACGCTTTATCCCACTTATAACAGTACAGGCAGAGGGAGAGTATCAATACACTTTGCTCTCCACTCCCCATCCGAACTCGAAATATTGCATGTTAAGTGGCGAAACTTAACGCTGCATGTTGTTTACCAGCACGGGGAAACGAAAATAATTCATTCCCCCGAATGGTGATTGAAGCCACAAACATTGCGGTCACAGTCCATATGCGCCATAATAGCCTCAACCATATAACAAAAACTAAAGCTATATTTTATTTTGAAGTAGATTATAGTAATAGTTAAATATATTCAGTAATACATTTAAAATTGAAATGCTCCAACAAAAACCTTTTAATATAGTAAACAAAATAACTATTGTCTAAAAAAGCAAACAAATTTCATCCACAAAGAGGATTGGTAATGTATTTATGTGAATAGTTTATTTAAATTAATTTATTATTAATACAATTTTGAAATATAATATTGAAAAAGATAACTTTTTATATTAATATCAATCTTTGGTTGCGAAGTTATATAAATCCCTTTTCAATTTCTATTTCAATCCTAATAACAAGAAAAGCTTAATCTGGGGGCCTTGTGGGGACAAGGCCCTCAGACAAGCACGCAAGTTTACGCTGACCCTGTAGCGTCTCTGATTTTGTACGGAATCTTGGGCCACGGTAATCACTTATCTTCAGGTGACCAGTCCGCCCAGTCCCCTTGTCTTTTCCATAAAAAAATGGATCAGCGTCTGACAGCATTCGATCCTCTAGACAAAGCGCCCCATTGTGAAGCCGTATATGAAGTAGAATATTGTAGCTTCCTTAAGAATTAGAACTGAGGGAAACTAGAAATTCCTAAGAGAAGGGAACAAAACGCACGCTAGAACTCGCTATTTAAGTGCACATTGTACAAATCATACAAAAAGCATGTAAAAGTGACAGATAAAACAAAACATCTGGGTCCGCGTCACAGAATTTTGGGGCATAAATTGGTAATGCGGCTTTGGACCGCATGCGATGATTAATTGACCCGATCTGACCCAACAATTACTTCAATTATTTACCTCCGGTTTACTGTTACTGTGCAATTCGATAGCTCTCCTTTAATTTGAATTATGAACGCATTGGACAAATCGATTCGTAATTATCCAGCCGTTGGTTCTTTTATCTGTTTTGGTTTGAACATCATTTATTGTTTCTTTGCGAAGAAAACTGAGAATCAAAGAACAGTTTTTAAAGATGCAAAGGGAACGTAAAACACTGCATTCCCCAAGCACCGTCTAATTTCTTATATTTTACGTGAGTGGTAGAACTTACCGCCACACTTTAAAAAACAGTAATATTAAAAATAAACAATTAACAGAAATATATACAAATAGTCCTCCCTGTACTAATCGTCCCACATCGCTGTCATCAAATTACAAACGAGTTTCAAATACCTCTAAATAGTATACAAATGAGTATCAAGTAGAAAATAAAAATAAAATAAAATAAACTACATAAATCTTTATAACAGTTTGATTTCATCAGCTCAGATGGTATCAGATCAACTAAACATAGTTATCGCCCATATCTATCTATTAACGGGGGAATTTGTGTGTTTGTGTGTACTTTAAAAACTATAAAACTGTTGAATTTATTAGCGTGATAATGTGAAGGTAACGATAGAAGGCGTATATATGTATGTATCACTAATAAGACGTAGGTCGCAGGTTGCATTCAATTATTATTTTTTTGAAGAATAAGTAGATTTAAAGAATATATATTAAATTAAAAGGGAGTATACTTCACAGACGACAAATGTGGATGAAAATATGACTTTAGGAATGAAGTAGAACGTGCTCAGGTGGTTTGGACACATTGTGAGATTGAGTGATGAGGGTATCTTAAAAAAGATATATGATGTAAGAGTGAGTGGTGAGAAGGGAAAGAGAAGATCTTGGTTAACTTTTAAATAAACAGTATCAATGATAGCAGAGAAAAATCACCTACAAATTATGAGTTATCCTGGAAGATATGTTGAAAAGTCAATGAATAGACTATCTATGTAATGATATTTGAAATAAATACGTTATCCATATCTATTGATTTGTTCTCTCTTTCTCTACCTACCTCACCAAGAGTAAAATGTAAAGTAAGGAAAGAAATAATCTCTCAATCTATCTGTAATGATTCGGCTTGATTTATTATAATTATACATTACGGAATCCCGACGTTTTGATTATTTTCTGAATATATTTTAACAGTAGTCCTTGGTCACTGTCTGATAGATGCAAACTGACGACTGCCGATTATTCGTAACGTCAAATTTCCAAAAATGTCCAGTACCTCATAGTATTAATCCAATTAAACAGTTTCATTCTAAATTAGATAATATTTCGATATCAAGCAATATTAAATTACTTACTTACACATAATGTAATACATTATGAGTAAGATATATATATAACATACTTATTTACAACGTTAAACACAACACAAGATCTCAGCCAGTTGACCCCATTTCAAAGTGAATTCACCTCAAACGCCGCCGTCATACGCCGATCAATACTAGCTAACTTAAATAAATCACTAAGTTCAGAATCGCGATCTCAGTACTGGTTCAGTTAAAGCTCTCCAAACGATATTGCAAAATGTTACGATGCCATACGTTTAAATATTCTAAAAAGCTTGTTTACTTTAAGAATAAATGTACTTTAATAATATATGTTTTTTGAAAATCTACAAAGTACACTACTACCTGTACTTATGTATACGTATTATTTTATGTTGATAATGTAAGTAAAATCCTACCTTTATTAGGATAAAGTAGGTAGGCCTAGTATTCATACACCAAGTTCTCAGTCCCAATTAGAGAATACATGTAACAACGGATAACGGAGTTTAACGCTGCACGTCGTCTTGCCAGGGCGTAGAAATGACAATGATTAAATCTCCCGAATGGAGATCGAACTCACAATATTATAGGGCATAACTATTAATTTACTAAAACTTTAGTTCTGCAATTCTATATTAATTTAAAATAATATACTTATACATAAGTAGTTCCAGTACGCTTAAGTAAGTCGTGAGACGATTGCTATGCTTTGATGACAATTGACATCATTATAAAGGTAAACAAGGAAAATCTAATTAGCAGTACATAAGCAGATTACCGCCTTTCCCACAACTTGAACGTAGTTTAGATTGAATATATTCGCAATTAATTTCCGATTTCACAATAATTAATATCATTGTTGTTTCCAGTTATTTAATTAAACAAGTTAATTATTAACTGACTGGGGGACAAATCAACATTATCCTCTTTTAGGTATAATTGGGTAAAATTCTACTGTTCCTATTTTACCTTTTACTCCTTAAAATCCGAAATGTCTATAATATAGTGGACTGTCGTATGGGCCAATCTGACTCCCTCGAGTGACGTGCCGTCACTGGCCCGTTCGACGCCATATGTGACCGGTTCGTGCCAAAAAGCAGTTACTCTATCAAAACTGCACTAGAATTTATATCCTGAACGGTTGCGCCAAAGTTAAAAGTCCTATAGAATGAACAGCATAAGGGAGTTTAAGTATGGGGCGAATTCCCACAGGCGACGAACAGCGCGGCGCTCATCATTTCCCCATTGTCTCGTTAAACAAAAATCAAAAACAAACACTCGCAGAACAGATTTTTGGATCTAAGTTAGAATGATTCGCAATCATTGTTGATCGTCTGTCTGTTTATTTGGTCGGATTGCACCTCGGGGACTGCACCGACGAAAGGAATTAACTTTTGCAAAGAACAAATGCACATTCATAACATAATAGTTATGTCGTGACTTGATATAATTGAGGCATACTGACAAATATTTATTAATTGCTATAAATAAAGTAATTTCAACTGTATTTATATATATTATTTACTCAAGGACGAGCCATTAACACCTCGCAACTAAACAAACATTCTAATTCATATTCATGTTGAACATGTCAGCATTCACCTCAATTTTTGTACCGACATTTTTTCGTACGTTCTATCGCTACCATACATTGAATTACTAGTGATTTCACCATCCTTTAAATAAATGTAATTCTTTTTCTCGAAGATTGCGTCTCCACTGAGTCTCGCGTCTTCTACGTGATCACAATACCGAGGACCGATGTTGTCTCCAGGTTCTCCTTTATGTCTATCATTTATTCCTTCGATACGCAAACGTCAGCGTTTGACAACTACAGTTCATGCCGAATAAATTTTATGTGAAATTGCGCGACTAAGATTGAATTATTGCTGTGGACGAGGCCTCTCGACTCGGTGCTTTTGCACAAATCCAATAAATTTAACACAATCCCTGCCACTAAATTTTACTAGAAAACATTTTAGGATCATGCAGAATTATGTGAACTCGCAAAGTAAATAGAATAGCAACATAAATTATGCTTCGATCGTCACCGTTTTTTCTCAACTGCTTCTCGTACCCTCTAGCGAAGATTATTTCTAATGCGCGAGCTCGAGACGCAATAAACTAGCACGATGATAATAAAAATGTTCAGCTTATCCCCCGTGTTCTTACTGTAAATTTAAACGAGGCGCACGCGATTTTCGACCTAAACTACTTTTATTAATGTCGGGATAGGACGTTTTAATTTTAATAAAAGTGAACATCGGCACGCTCGACCTATTTGTCAACCTTCTTTACTTTTGCTGGCATAAAATCATACAGTCACACTCCGCACTACTACAACTCTGTTTAGCGGACGCACGTGCGCAATCGAAAACGATCTTTTTGATAACACGGCTAAGATATAAATTCAGTGGGTAATCCTAGTCCACTGTCTTATGAAATGTGAAATCCCTGAAGGCGGTCACACGGAATTTAAGCATCTCTCCTTAAAGTAATAAAGGTGCGTTTTATTCGCACGGCAACAGATTATATTTGGGATTTGGGCGGCGAAACACGTAGGTGAACCATCGCTCATGTGACAAATTTCTACGTTTGCCTTAACGCGGGGTGCCGTGTTTAGAATATTATATCTGATGTAGGGATTGAGAGAATCCATATTGATTTACACACTGAAAGAATGGATTTTATTTGTTCAAATGTGACATATGTCAGAAATTATAATAAAAGTGCCCACACCGCTGAAGATGCAAATTCAGATCCGACGCGAGTCCTGTTCGCCGTCAGAGCGGAGTCAGTAATATTTATGGGTGCGATCCAATTCGCTTTTTTGGAGAAGTGACGAATTGTGACAGGTTGGTCCCCTCAGGGATTCCGCTTTCCAGGTTTACCGGTTCGTTTGCGACTTTGTTTGATTCAAATTGTAGTTTCTTTCAAGGATAGTAACGAAGTGCGAGCAATACGTGCGGAAAACAAATTTTACGTTTATTCTGCGAATGTTTTCGCGGATTCTTTCGAGGGTTACTTACTATACTCATGTAGACGTGATTTCGCTTCGGAAGCAACTCGACAATTGTATATTTATGAGTTCACTATTTTGTCGGATTGAATTTTACTGTAATTCAATTCTGTATGGAGGCAAGCCTGATTGTATCGAGGGACATGTGGCAAATCAAGGTTAACTTAATAAAATACGGTTCTAAGACAATCGGGAGCCCTTTGTTAATAAAATTGATTTTTTCTATATTTAAATAGATATTGAATATTTTTTATAATATTTTTTATAAAAGAGGATATTGCTCGTCGTTACAATATTGGATAGTAACGAAGTGTAAAACCCATTAAACCGCTTTATATACATGAGAGCATATACATCGTGTTATATATTATACGTAAGTATCATAAAATTATTTTAATCTTTTACTTTCCATAGAAATTTCTTTGAATGAGGTCAATGACAAAAACTAAATCGTGATCATTTTTCTGCATAAAATAATGTAGCTCATTACAAAAAAGCTATTTTAATAAATTATATAAAAAGTAATGCTGATAATTTTGCATTTAAATTTATTTCGGTGGATGATAATGGCAAAATTGAATTGTTTTAAAATGACCGGTCATTCGGTATCAGCGCGGACGTCCTGCGCCACGAGCAGCTATCAGCCATCTTATCTCGTGAAGAGGAAGCAGTCAATGTTTTTATTTATGTTATTCCCCGGCCCACTACAATTCTAGAATATCCTTTTTTTAGTCGCGAATAAAGTTAATTACGCTTTGATCGGGAACGAACGCCTTTGGGATCTGGATTTATTAGATAGAACCTTGAAATTGAGTGATATAGTGATATTGTAGAAATTGAGTGGTCTAATTTTGTAGTGTTGCGTATCTCTTAATAATTATAATTATCAGTTGTGTGTGCAAGTTTATACTGACAACTTTTGTGATT
The DNA here is from genome assembly GCA_036379175.1 of Heliconius cydno galanthus. Taxonomy (NCBI): domain Eukaryota; kingdom Metazoa; phylum Arthropoda; class Insecta; order Lepidoptera; family Nymphalidae; genus Heliconius; species Heliconius cydno. Next base: position 1,890,186 of record JAKRZM010000891.1, on the reverse strand, counting down.
TAAAAAGTAAGTTTAAGTTATTATATATTTATTTTTACTCAAAACAAGTGAAATAAGTAAGTGCCATTCTGATTAGAATTCCTTATCCCACAATTTCGACGGATCCTAGTCTGGTTTTGAGAAAAAAATCCCCTAACGAGCTCATTGTGTTTCTTGTTTGGACTTTCGTGAAGGGTCTGTTGCTAATTATTTCATTGAAGAATTCAGTATTTATGAAACATACATTTTGAATTTCATCATTTTTCGTACAATAACATAAATTCTAAAGGTGAAAAGAATTATTAACTTACTTATATTTATCGCGTGCAAAAATAACAACTTAATTTACAGTTCTTTAAATAGTAGACTTGTGACGCAAATTATTAAATATGTTTAATTTATATATATATAAAAGGCATACCAGGAAAAATATTTTTTAAATAAAATATATGAAATAAATCACTCGCATACGATTTGCATACTCAATTACGATTTCTGTAATGAGGTACCTCATGGAAACTAATTTTATTTCGTCCCAGCCTTTGACTGGATCCTCTTTAGATGTTTGCCTTAAATTAAAAAGTTTTCACTCGTCTCAAGAACACTCCGAACGGTTTATTCTTTGATACTTTTTCTTTAATGGCCTCATACGATTAGATTTTAGTCTGTGGATTAAAGGAATTTATGAACGCGCCTCGCTTCTGGGATAAGCTTTTATGAACTTGGTAATGAGATATTTTTTGAGAGCCTCCGTACTTATAACGAATCCGAATGGTATTAAGTCGGGGCTGTTTTATGTTGATGGCGTTATCGTAATTTTATAAAGCCATCTTCCACTTACTTGACCTGGTTTGTAAGGATCATTATTTTCTATAAATATTATCTATTGGTAACGTTACTTACATGTTTCTTTAAAATTTTACGATTTCATAAAATTAAGCTAATATTAGTTGTAGAAAAAGCATGTACTTAATACGGTACTCGATTAAACTAAACATTTCTGTTAATTGCCAAGTTATTTATAACAACACAATTACCGTTATCTAACGAATAAATATAACTTCAGTATTAGAGCTCCCATGTTTGCAATATTCAGATTTATTGCATAGCAAGTGTAAAATAGTCAATGATAAAACCATCAGTCCCCTGAGGCTGAAAAATAAGATATTATGCGAGTAATGCCGCGGGCTATCCCTTGTTTACATTAGAATCTGGGCTCGTATTGTACTCTTTGTCATATACCGAAGCCTTATTAGTCTTAATTACGCTTGTGTTTTCTATTTACATTCTTTTTGTGGCTTCCTTTTTATCACTTGTTTTCATCGTTTTTATTGGTGTATCAAGGTTTCTATCATTTCTATTCATTTCACTGAATTGGTGTTTGCTTCAAATAATAACTCTGCGGTTTCGTTGAGATGAGTTGTTTCTTTTTGTTTGAGTTTATCTTTTTCTTCCAAAATTATATTTTTCTTATCTTTTCTTTACACATTTGTATGAATATACGAGTAATATACGTGTAACCCCATGTATTATATGGACCGTTTATTTTGAAAGTGGTGTAAGTCCATTTTTGAGAAAAATGAGATATCACGTAATTCATGTTTAATTTAATGTAATGTTTTTATATATAACTAGTCCGTGTTTAATTTCTCAAAAAAAAACAATTTTTTGAACAACTGAAAATCGGTCGGTATATGAAATTGCATAATCATCGACATACTAACCTTTAATTTTCTCGAAACAAAAGAAAATGGACTTACACCACTTTCAAAATAAACGGTCCATATGTAAGTATTATTTATGTACATTTCTATCTTAACCAAGCATAAGCATGCTTTCATATTTCAGTCAGTTTGATTTAACTACTTGAAATTAAAGTTTTTAAAATATTTTTTTGTTTGATTTAAATAATTGCACATTGAGTTTCGTCACTCAACACGCAATTTATGAAAATCTAGGACAAAATGGAGACCGGAGTGACTAACATCTCTCTAACTACCTGCTTCTATACAGAAAAAAATGTGAAGCTGACTTCTTCAAATTTNATAACTTCAGTATTAGAGCTCCCATGTTTGCAATATTCAGATTTATTGCATAGCAAGTGTAAAATAGTCAATGATAAAACCATCAGTCCCCTGAGGCTGAAAAATAAGATATTATGCGAGTAATGCCGCGGGCTATCCCTTGTTTACATTAGAATCTGGGCTCGTATTGTACTCTTTGTCATATACCGAAGCCTTATTAGTCTTAATTACGCTTGTGTTTTCTATTTACATTCTTTTTGTGGCTTCCTTTTTATCACTTGTTTTCATCGTTTTTATTGGTGTATCAAGGTTTCTATCATTTCTATTCATTTCACTGAATTGGTGTTTGCTTCAAATAATAACTCTGCGGTTTCGTTGAGACGAGTTGTTTCTTTTTGTTTGAGTTTATCTTTTTCTTCCAAAATTATATTTTTCTTATCTTTTCTTTACATATTTGTATGAATATACGAGTAATATACGTGTAACCTCATGTATTATATGTGAGTATTATTTATATACATTTCTATTTTAACCAAGCATAAGCATGCTTTCATATTTCAGTCAGTTTGATTCAACTACTTGAAATCAAACTTTTTAAAATATTTTTTTGTTTGATTTAAATAATTGCACAAAATTTTTACGGCTTTTAGCACGGCATTGAGTTTCGTCACTCAACACGCAATTTATGAAAATCCAGGACAAAATGGAGACCGGAGTGACTAACATCTCTCTGACTACCTGCTTCTATGTAGAAAAAAATGTGAAGCTGACTTCTTAAAATTTTATCAAGATTATTACGATATAATATATTCTTATATTTATTCTGAATATTTTTTTATATTATCTCCGAAGCAATATAGAATTGGTGACTCCCTTCTTATAAACGATTGCCAGGTAGAGAGAGCAGTCATCTTGTATGTCGTGTGATTTATCAGTGATATTCAACGTAACGGAAAATGGACGGAATATGAAACTTAAAACATTTTTTTTTTCCTTTTATTGTTATCTCCTTACTGTCTATCGCTTGTTTTCCGTTTGATGTTGTTTTCTCAACGTATTAACTGTTCGCATATATGTATTTGTTTGTAGCTCACGTTAAAGGTTGACATCATTTTCCTGGTACTAAAGTGATGCCTTATGGTTTTAATATCGACTTTTATGATTCATATTCTGTGTATTTATAATATCTGTATAGCAACAAAGGCTTCCTTTCTCACAAATGTAAAAGAATATATTATATTTTTGGATGATAAGTATAAGTAAGATGACATGTACAATATGTGAATGAATGATCCTAATTAGTAGATATTTGAAATAAACCATGACACAAGGGGCCCTTTAAGGGGGGACCTGGAAACCTAGTGTTAAGCCACGTCGTCGTATAGGCTAATTTACAATAAAATAATAAAACAATTGTTTCTCTCACAGGCCTGGGCCGTCTCCACCCATACGGCTCGGGCAGCGGCTCGAGCAGCGGCAGCGGGCGGCGTCGCACTCGCCGCGGCCTCTCTGACTCGCCCACCGCACCCACGACCCCTACGTCCGCGTCCGACAACGCTTCGGACGCCACGCTCACCGACTCTGAACTACCCTTGGCTAGGGATTCCACTCTGCTTGTGCAGAACGGTGAGTTTTTTAGCTAAAAATATTGTTTTCTTAGTACATTTTAAACCAGTTTTTGAAGTATGTGAAGTTAAATTCGTTACTTATCTAATATTGTATACCCACACTATATCAAGTATATCATACATTATATATGACTATACATTTGTCCCTAATAACATATGTATGTATATAAGATACGCGATGGATAGTAAATAGCCGAAGTAATATTAATTAGAGGGGAAGCCTTTATCACACCACTTACTCAAATGAACGCATGAAACAACATGGATGTGGGACACTTAAATTAAAGATTAAACAGCACTTCCATTATACGTCGACAAATTATCTAAATTTTGTGAGTAACAAAACATTGTCGGTATAAATTCGGCGAAAACAAAAGGGGTTTTGACCGAATTTATACCGACAATGTTTTGGTACAGGACAAACGTCACACTAAACGACAAATAAAAGCGGCGATAGTTTAAATTGGGTCCCAAAAACTGTGTACACAGGGGTCTCGGTGGTAAAGTTTCTGGTCACCGCAGGGAAAACATCGGTAACGCAGGATAGAAATATAGGCGGTGTTAGGAATTGGTGGACAAGTTCGGACGTTCGTTAGGTTGCAAGTTTTCAAGGTCATTTACATTTTTTGTTGTGAATTCTGTGACGGGAAAAGCGGTCGGGTTGTGGCTTGAAGTCATCAATGTTTACGAGGGTTTATTTGGTTTTTTTTAATTTCACGCTGTACCCCTCCTATTGCAGAGAAGGTAGAAGCTTAGATCGATCCCCACTCGGAGAATTTATTCTCTCTATTAGACGAATAGCGATGAGTTCCATCTCTCAACACTCAAATGTCTGCGGTGCGGACGAGAAAGGAGTACCTAAGCACTAGATTCCACTAGATTCACTACGTAACACAGAAAAAAGCTGCAAAGTGCAAAAACAACATATGAAATTACAATTTTTAACAAATAAAGAAATAAAATGTACAATAAAAATATCTTAAAACTACGATTAATAGATATATTTCATATTCATCCCCCCCCCCACTACCTAGTACCTACGAATGGACCGCACGGGTGCACAAAATTCAATTTAATTGCATTCAATGAAATCTCGGACTATTATAGGAGCCGACGGTGGGCAAATTAAAAGCGGGACTCCGTTGGATTTCCTATTCGATTTCCATGGTCTACATAAAAACTCATTACGTTAGCGTTAAGCGTTAGAGAGACCTCTGTGTCACTGTGCTGTACTAAAACTCATTGATTTTGGTTTTACTGGAAAGGGCAGTTGATCTATTATATTTTGTATATTGGAGGAAAAGTATCAATCCAATTGACTGGCTGGTGTTGAGGAACCTTGCAATGTTCTAAAACTAGGAAACGAAATGGTCTATCATTAAAATAATAACGACAAAATAACCCAAAAATTTACTCAATTCCTTCGTTTCTTTACCGACGATAGCTTTAATTATTATGCTTAAAAAAGCTATAATATGAAGCGTCGTAAACATCACCTGCCGCTACGTTGGGGATTCGTTTCTCGATTTGTCTCCCGTTTAAAAATTTCTTGTTTTGGTAATTATAGTTTATTAATTATTTTGAAAGAAAAACAAAAACGAACTTATAAATCTCCTCCTTAGGCAGAGAGCAGGCGTTCCACACACACTGTACTATTTTAGAGATAGTGTTTTGAGCGGAACTCAACCCCACGCCTTGTCTACTTTTAACTAAATTATTAAATTGCTCTATCCAATTATTATCACTTCAATGTATAAATATAGATTCGAAAATAAAATCCACTCTCTTTAAAAAAAATCATCTAAAGAAATTCTTCCAGTTCTTTCAATATCAAAGTTCTACCATAATGCGATTCCGTAGCAATCACATGCTTCATTTTGCATTGCCGCAAACACTTTTACCGGTATGCCTAACCCCAGTAAGGCTGTAATGCAGACGGTTTTACCATGCTTTATTTAAATGTTTTAGTTAAAACATACTCAGAAACGTAATTTAACTTTTAAATTGCTTTAAATAACTACCGATATATTAGATTGCTTAAAGGTAATTAAACGCTAATTGGTGTCTTAAGGTGTAATAGAGCTATTTTAATTTTGGAACTTAAATATTGTAAAAAAAATATACATGTTAATATTAATATTTATAATATGAATTATTTATCAATAACGCCAATAATATAAGTTCGTAGCGCTACGGCACAGCGTCTGATTCTAAACGCAATGGATGTGGATCCATTCCCATTCGGAGGAATGAATTGTTTTCATTTTCTCCGTCAGATAAAAAGACAAAACGTGGCGTTGAAATCCATCTCATAATACACAATTTCTCATAAATCGAGCTTTGCATGGAGAACCGAGTGTTTTAACACAAGGTAAAAAATAATAATTTTAAGATACATTTGGTCTTAGCAGAATATTCATATTTTCCTCTACGCTCCTTTATTGTAGGTGACTTTATAGTGCAGATCCAACCTACAATCATCAAGTTTACAGTCAGACGCTGCCACTGCGCCACTGCAGCCTTAATTCGCTTGTTTGTAAAGTTACAAAAATAGTTCACAACCAACTAACACCGACGAACTATGTACTATGTAACACTAGGCAACACGTTACAATTTTGTAATAAAGAAAATTATACTTTATTCTATATCTATACTACTATACTAATCTTATAAAGCTGAAATGTTTGTTTAGTGCTCATCTCAGGAACAAGTGGTCCAAATTGGAAAATTCTTTCTATATTGAATAGTCCATTTATCAAGAAAGGCTCTAGGCTATATTATAGTATACCTGATGTCTGAGTTAACTCTGACTCTCATTTACTTTAATTAATTTCATTATATAGCGAGCGAAGACGCGGGTACTACTTATATATAATTAAAGTTACAAAAGCTAACATAACTTAAAAATAAACTTCCATACATGAAACATTCGACAGAACAAAGTGAAATAGTGAAATAACAAAAAGAAAAAGAAAGACCAATCTGAAGGAATAAGGCATTTGACATGTGAGACCGAACGTAACGGATACTGTATTGGACCAATTTGCTCTCTGTACACACAAAGGTGAGATTTCAATAAATATTTTATTCCAATATAATATAAATATCGCTTTGCTGGCGTTGTTGTATGGTCGTGGATGTTTCTTTTGAGTTTCAACTTTTGTTTGAGATCATTTCTAGCTAAGTATCGGTTATCAGGGTAGTATGGTATGTATTTAGGTATGTTTTCACTTTCTCGCTCTGGTTTCCATAGGAAACGGAGTGTCTTAACACATACCAGGGTAGGCAGAGGAAACCAGGTTTCCATTTTCCCTCTGTCTACCCTTCTATGTACAGGATGCAATGTGAAGAAAAAACGTAAAGTTTTTTTATAACCGCTTTATCACGATCAGCGTTAACTTACCCTAAAGAAGTGACATCCTCATTAGGATCGAACTCACAAACATCATGGTTACAATCAAACGTTATCCCACTGTGCCGCGACTTCTAACTTTAATTAAAACTAAACAAAATTGACTCTATTATGAAAGTTAGCTATATTTTTTCCTAGTTTCTGCTCCATTACGATAGTTGCCGTACACCTGAACATACGATGCCTCGTGCAACGTTTGAACAATAAAAATCCAAACCCAGTAATCCTTTGTATCGAGAAACGTTCAAATATTTATTACTTTATTTAAAAGTAAATTTGGAGTATAAAATTTCTTATCGATTTTTTTATTGAAGGTGAAGGTGAAGTAATATTTGTAAAGAATATGCTAATGTGGGATGAATTTGATTTTGCACCCGATAGCCGTAGGTTTGATTCTCAATTTTAGATTGTATGTCAATTTTTATATTAAAATCTATTTTGATAGATACGCAAAGAGAACATCATATCATTTTCGCCATACAGTCCAAACTCTTTCTATGTCTATTGGTTATAGAGTAGACGTAATATATTTTATATACATAATATGAAAGAAATATACAAAGGTATAAACCTTTGCTATATATAATATATAGCATAGGGAAATTCAAACCCAAAACCACCACCGACAGAATGATCAAACAATATTAAATTTTCATTAAAAACTCGTATAAAAATCCCATATCAAGGATCGCTGGCATTTTAAAAGAACGACAACCCATAAATGAGCGAATGAGTTAAATTATATCAGGCAATTTGATACCAGCGAAGCTTTTATATGAATATTTTTGTAGGACAAGTGTCATCCTTAATTACCTCTATTAAACGCATGGACTGTGGACAGACAGATTGTCTAAAACCATTTATTTTTTGTCCTTCTCATTTTTAATGCTCTATCGTATGATAGAGAAGGACGAATATAATGTAAATGGCCACTTAATGCCGGAAGTCGGTAGTAAAATTTGATGTGATAATAAAGTATAGTCTAAATTTCCATATGGATCGTTTAGTTTATTAGGTGACGACAGGAAAGTTCTTAGCTTTCGTGTACTGCTTTTGAACTTTAAATGTCGAGTGGCATTTTCGTGTATGGACGGTACATTTTTGAATTATAATATTATGTATTTTTTTTAAATTTCTTTAGATTTAAAAGCTTAAAACATTATACAATTTTAAATGAAGTTATATTTTTTTAAATTCTAATTCTCATTTTTTTTCTATCTAGTAACTCTAAAATTTTTTTTTTCAAATCAAATCTAGGAAATAAATAATCTTTCAAAGTATACAATGACATGTATCTGTTTGTCTTCATCCTTTACAAAATTTCTATATGTACAAGCAAACAGATAGTCATATCCTATACCTCTTCATGTTATACTGCTAACACGCAATTCCTTTCACGGTATTCATCTATCAAGAGAAAGCCTAAGCTAGGACTTACAAGTTACAGACGCAGGAGAAAAATAATAGTTTCGAAATATATACATTTTTTTTATTTTAACACATAGACTATGTCTTAAAAATTTGGAAGAAAACTGGAGAACAGTGTCTTTTCACTAGGTTCCTAATATCAACATTGATATGCGGGAAAATGTAAAAAATATATATGCAATTTTATAGAATACCTAGGGATAAATCACTCTATTCCCCATTATACATCTATTAACGTGTAACATAAGGAAGAAAACGTAAATCCTAATCCAAGACATCCAAGTGATAACCGCAGAGGAGTGATAACAATCGTAAAAAAATGTACAATTCTATTTAATCCACCCGTTTAAGTTACAAATGGTGGGTATTAAGCGTGACACTGTTGATGTAAGTGACAAATGAAATGAACGAAACTCCTGCTTTTTTTACATTTTTCAGGATTTAGCCTTTGATGTTATATACCTACTTGGGCGATTTCTCTCGGATTTAGTGATTTCACACATCGCACAGTTTTATGGAAAATAAATTATTTTACCGCCACCCAACACGCAATGCGTCTAGGATTCCGCGAAAAGTGGGGAACGGAAGTGACTTACAGTAAGTTCTGCCTACCACTAAGAGACAGCGTGGAATATCCTACTCTTATATTACCATGAATTGTTTTTCAATAAGCTATGATACCTATTTAGAGGGATGCTTGGGTACCCCTTCAAATGATAAAGAAATAATAATTTATTAATGTCTCTATAAAAATTATGAACATTTAGTGAGAAATTTACAATGCTATTTAATCGTTTTTCTTTTCTTTTTGTCACCTAACAACATTGTTAAAGTAATTTCTCTGTGTATATTCTGTCATCAAGATACGTGGGTGTTAAAGAGAAATGTATCATCTTAAAATAATTTAAAACTAATTGTCGACAAGTTCGTAGCAAATGTGGAAATGCTATCGAAAGCTATAATGTTCAGATTGAATAACAGTTACAGTCATAGTAATCAACGTCACGCGATCCCGTTCTACTGAACTTTACTTCAGGCTAATATTGTTTAATAAAATTGTATTGTTCTGTTACAATTAAGTAACGTGATTTATTTACTCGTTGATCTTATTATGAGAGTAATTATCTAAATATAATATAAAAATATTTTTGGAACAGAAATAATAATAATAATAGAATTAGTAATTATTGAGATATATTTTTTTAATGTAACAATAAATGATAATAATAGAAACATTAAATATGGTTAACTTTGAACAACTCACAATGTTGGTAAATAAATAAAACGCTACCGCTTTACACTTATACTATACCTTAGTAATATGTTTCGCTTGTTATTTGTGCCGATACGTTCATGCGACAGTTGGGCACAAAGCCGAATCCTGCTTAGTCTGCTCCAAAGCACAAAGGATCTCCATCAGTACTCGGCAAACCCGAAAAACTCCGACCCTTTGAGAGTCCCAATCCTTTAATACTAATTGAATCATAATTTCCAAGACGAAAAGTTTCTTTTTATGTAAATCTTTTTGAAACTCAAAGATCCGAGAAATGGGAGCGTTTCGTTCCAAATTTTGAAAGTCCGAAAGAGGTCCGCGTAATCGGGATTAAAATTTATTACGTTTTCTGCGTCTTCGTGTTGCTCTTTCCTAAATTATTTTCTATATTTATTTCGTACTGATTTTTTTGCTTATTTCGAACCACATTTCTATTTGTGGGTCACTCTTTGTGATCCTTTTATTATTATATGATATTACTAACCAATTACCAAAAGAATATATTTTTCGGTTATTCGCATTCACAAATATGGATATCCATTTACTTTTATTTGTTTGGATGAGCAGATATATAAATTGAAATTGCTTATAAATATATAGCAACATGTATGTATATACAATTTTCAATTTTGCAAATAATTTATATGTTGTGCACCTGTAATGACTTTATTTCGCGTTACCCTCCGCCCTTGTGTTAGAAAATCAAAAAACAATTTCAGCCTCGCACGACGCGGCGATAAATCCAAGCGACAATTTCCGAAATTTTTCTATCGAGATTTTACGGTGTCGCGCATCTTCAAGAAAATAGCACCTTCAATATCGATCCCATCTTTCAGCACAATTTGCGCGGTGCACGGGCAAGCATTGGAAATTTTGAAACTTAAATGAAAATAACTGCGTCGGCAGTAGCTACCTACTAGTACAGTAGGGGTAGAGTTTTCGCTTTCAGTCTTTGAAAACTTGTCGATAGTTTCCGTCGTAGCCAGCCGCGGCCCGGCCTTTGTCTCGAGATTTTAGTTTTCAAGTGTTTTGCTTTGTTACATTTTTGCTGATCTAACTATTTCGCGTTTCTCTTACTATAAACTTAAAGTTATTTATCTTGATCGATAATATTATTAGCGGCTTTAACTTTATCACACTTGAAATATTTTACACTAAATATTTTAATACTTACTTAATCAGACTACGCAACTATCATTTTTTTGAAGTTTTACGAAATACAGTCAATCTAGTGCCTTAACACTTCATTTACTCAACTGTCAAGAATTCAACTCCAAGTTTAAAGTACCATTGATGATTAATAAAAAGAAATTTTACGTGCAACCTTTTCCATCATGTATATAACAAAACCAGTCACAATTATTCAATACTAGTATAAGAAACTTCAAACGAAAAACATGTAACAAAATTGTATTCCGTATGTAAATGATTCGTTGAAAACCATTGGGGAGGCTCAAATTGATGCACAATATGGATACGCTAGTAATATTCGCCTCAGAAATGCAACCAGCCGATACAAAGACGTCTATGAGATCCTAACATCCTATTTACATCGTTAGCTTTCCATTTTCACGTTTAAGCGATCGGCACATTGTGGGAGCAAACGAAGGATATTGTTATTAGGACGAAAATGCTCTGCTTATACGTGTCTAGTTTTGGGGTGGAATTAATGGGTTTTTTGTTAGAAACATATTCGATTGTTTACTTTAAGTCATGTATTTAAATTAAATAAATATATTTTTGGTTGTGAAGCTGAATGCAATTTAATTGGAAACAATTATCGCAGGAAATTCTGGACCTAAAGTTATTTCTAAATATCGATAAGTAGTTCTTTAGTTAAAATAAGTATATACCACCCTCGAACATCTCAATTTAATATTTTAAATTTAGTAAACTTATTTTTGAGCTATAAAGCTCAATGAAATTTAATTGGAATCAATTATTTTACAGGAAACGCTGGAACTAAAATGATTCCCAAACATCAATATTTCTTTAGTCAAAGTGAACCTATGCCACCCTCGAGCGTCTCAATTAAACGGACATTGACAAGAACTAGGCAACTAAAACTGGTATTGACACATCTGTTACAGCGACAATAAATAATAGAAAATAAAGTACAGATTCGAAATACGATGTCGTTACAACAAAAGAAAATAAGAGATACTGGGGAAGAGGCAATTTTTGTGCCACGAAAGAAATGCAAATTTACATGCGCTACCATCTTGAGTCTTAATATTAAGGAATAAAGTTGAATTTGGTACATTTTAATGCATTTATAGAGTTGTTCCGCTAATACAAATACTGTGTTCGCGTTTTTCCTCCGAGGGGGCTGTAAAAGTTTTTGGTTATATATCGTTTAAGACTACGCTCTGCAAGTTTTGTGATGAAAATGGATTACATGGCACTTCAGTTAGTGGCGATTACCTTCATTTATTAAAACTTGCACAATTTATTTATACCCCAAAATTCCGACTACTATATTAACTTTTTTGATAACTGTAATCAAAGTGCACGAAAATAAATTCAAAATGAACGTAAAATTCACGTATATCCTAAAAAAAATGGTATATTTTCAAGAATAAAAGTTATAAACGACAGCAAAACGTTTTAACTTAAACACAATTTACTTTATTAAAAAAGGAAAACTTGTCGTTCGCATTCTACGTACTACATAGAGCCGATAACAAGAAAATCAAACTCTACCGAACAACAATATAGTGAAAATTCCTGAAAGAAGTTGTTAACAAAAATACGTCGGGGCTCTGCCTGCGGGCCCCTGATAAGACAGGATCGAAGCAAACACTCGCTTGAAGAAACGCGTTTGGCGTATCATGTTATAAGCGACAGCGATTTTACTTACTGTGCCAAAAATATAATATAAAAGCTTGTTTATCTTTATTTTTATACAAAATTTTTGGCCTTTATAATCAATAACTTTAGATGTTACTTTTAATAAAGGAGCCTGTGTTGTATAATAAATGCAAATTTTCGTTGTCCACTTATGTTTTACGAACTGATTTATTAGATTTGATTGACTTTTGACTTATATTTTACTGAAAAAAAGAAAATTTATGTAACTAATATAAATGGAAGGGTTTTCTGGATTTTCTTTACTTTTTAAAACCTGTTTTCTTTTTTCTAGTCATCTATGTAAATGTATAATATATTGAGTAATAGGCCACGTTTCAATAAAAAAGAGCCCGTTGGGATTCGAACCCCTATTATTGGTCATCACGTATGGCTAACCATCACAACACAAAAGTAGAATGTGAAGATATTTTTATATTAGACATAGTTAAAAGTATATTAAAGTCATTTTTCCAGGTTCCATCGTTAACTCTTTGAACGACTCTCTGGGGTTAAAATAAACTTGTATCATAAAACCGTCCGCCTCTGCCTTGTACTAATACTCTAAGTATTCGGACTCGTTTGTAAAATGGTTAAATATCTATAGATAGCTAGCTTTTTAAGGAACGTGTATTGATGGCTTTAATTAAAGCTGCCGTTTTAGAATCTTTTATATCTTGAAAGTTAATTGTTTGCTAAAAAGGTACCTTGATAGTAATTTATTTTATATTGAAGATAAATTCTTAGATGTAGGTACGCCGTCGTGGCGCAGTGGATCAATGTTTGAGTGTAAACGCAATGTTAGTGGGTTTGATTCCCACTCGTAGAATGGATTATTTCTATTTCTTCGCTGGCAAAACATAATCATGCTACTTAACACACAATATCTCGATAATTGGACGGTAATTAGGAAACGAAGTGTCTGTAGGTACACTAGGTTAAAAAAAAGTAATAAAGATATGGAACAATAATTTTAAATATAGAAAAATAATTTAAAATCTTTTTAATAATAGCTTGATAAGAACAATTATGGCTAATTATGCCATCAGGCTGGAGTGCTTGGACATTATTCAAAAGGCGCGGATTCAAATCCTGCTCCGTTATTTTTTATACGTTTTCTAATATATTTATATTTCAAAATTGTTAAACATAACCAGTCTCGCTCAGGGCACTTTATACCAGCCTTATAATATTATAATAGAATATTAAGTAAGAATATCTCTAGTGGTGAGTGCTCGCGGCCTTATCGCAACAAGTAATTAGTGAAATTTCTAAGGGTTTACTTTAACTTTACGGTGTATTACATTATGGATAATTAACACTATTATCGATTACGAAAATGGATTTTGTATTTATTAATATTTATTACATTATAACAAAGTTGTATGTTAATTTAGTATTTTTATTCATGTATGTATTTATATTCATTCAACACCTATATTAACTACTAAACCGCCAGGCTAATAAATATGAATATAATTTAGTTTTTTATAATGGAATAAAAAATAACACGGTCAACCGGCGAATGCCCTCCTCTTGTCACTCGGCGTATATAAAAAAAGGTGACACGTTATAAATATGTAGGTAGCTGTATATTATTTATAGAAGAATGCCTCTGTCAATATATGCTCGGCGTCAATGCAATGCAACTTGCAGTTTTTCGATTTAAAAAAAAGAAACAGGACAAATTTTATTTTTGAGACGGAATATTGTAGATATAATTGTTTTACGAGTAAAGTTTCAAGTTGTATCCCGCTTATACCAAATTAGGTCTCTGTCTACCCTCGGAGGGTCCTAGGTTTTCTCTGGAACCTATATTTAGTGCATCTTCCTAACGCTATTAGGCGTCTCTTGTTGTTTCTACGCCTATCGTCAAAATTCGAGACTCTACCTAAGCTAACTCGTATCGTAACTAAACGCCGCGCTTTATTATACGAGAGAGGTCAAACTATAATGGATATTAAATCGCTCAAACTAAATAATACCAACGAGTATACGTCCCATATAATTATATTTAAATTTCATTAAATTCATTTAGGCGTAACATTAGCCTGTCAAGATTTATGACTGTTTCTCATTTTCGCCCCCAAAATGACTAGACTTGTAGCCAGCTTTCAGAAACGACCCCTTTTGCTATTGTCAACGCATCCCCATTATGCAAGAGCGAACTTAGTGATGTATTGACGATCTTAAGTTTGATAATATCGATATTCTTTTTATTATTTTAGACATTTTTTCAGCACAAGCCGTATTCCGCGTATAGCAGGATGACATGATGATAAGACTTGATTGTATTCCCCACTCGGGAGAATAATTATACATCCATCCATCCATTAGCCTTTAAAGTCCACTGATGGACATAGGCCTCCCCCAATGCCCGCCACTCCGTCCTGTCCTGCGCCCTTTGAATCCAGCGGGAACCCGCTGGATTCTTGAGGTCGTCGGTCCACCTGATTGGAGGCCGGCCTATACTCCTTTTGCCGAGACGTGGAGATTATACATAAATTATTTTAATTTCCCTGCTTCGATAGCAAATCCCAGCGTTGATCTACGCCACTTAACATGCTTTTTCTCTAATATTGAGCGGTTAAAGCGGGAAACTAAAAAAAATGATGAGTAAAACACGCATACTTATAACGAGGAGGTGGATATATAACCATAGTAATAATTTCAATTAGACCGTGTTCTTTTCCATTTTCGTAGACGTTAATAGAGCAAATTGATTAGTTAGAAATGAATTTGAAAATTATAAAGGAATTCTAATTTTTCCTCCAGTTTTTCTTAGAACGGAAGCTTTTATTTTGAACTAATGAATTGAAGAAATCTTAATATAATTTATTATCCAATAGGTAGTTTTCTATTATTTTTCAATATTATATTTGGAATTGCTAATTTATAATCAAACTTAGACTTTTGGATAAAAGCTGCATAATATTTGACTTCTTTTTTTTCAATTACTCAACCGTCATTCTTCCTATATACATTTTACAAAATTTTACTCAACAACAGAGTGTTTTACCACTAAAAACTAACCATAAAATTCAAAACACTATAAGTTATCGACAATTCATCAGCGTGCCCTCCCGCTCCCGTCACGTCGCCGCACCGGCCGCGTCCGCGTCGCGCACAGACGCGTGCGTGTGACAAACGTAACGCGGGTGTGAAATCAATTTGACGTGCGCCACCTATACTCGTGTGTCGGGAGTTTTAGATTCAGTTACTATTGTCAGATTGTAGGGTGGTCTTTGGTAGAATATTACAAAATAATGGAGAAATATAGAGAAATGGAAATATTTTAATGTAGAGAGAACTGATTAAATTTGATATTGTGAAATCGATTGTGTTAGTAAATTACTATTTTTATGCGGGTATTTTTATATGGGTAGGCAAAGGGAACCTGGGATTCTACAATGAGTTTCCCATTTCCCCGTTCCAGATTCTGGAGGCTTTGCGAAGTGTAGAGAAATATAAAAAATTTACTCCCCAGAGCTATAAACCCGCAACCGTCACGTTTTCAGTCAGATGTTGTTACAATGAGCCACGACGGCCTCAGTACATATAAAACACGCAAAAATAAATAAATAAAAGTACCCAATTTTAAAAAATGACAAATATACATATATCAATCTTATATTCCTTTCATCCAAATTCCGTTGTCCAGGCAGTATATAATATTAAGCCATAATATTAACAACATAAACAACGTATATAAAAAAAGATTACCCGTGGGGATGAACCCCATAAACAGTTTAGAACACACTGCTGATCTGACAGATCAGGTCACGTACTCGTAGGCCATAAGATAGAGGGCTGGTCGCAAAAACTCTAAATAAGCAATCGTAAAGCTATGATTAAATTTCTATTCAGCTAGGCTTCTAATAAGTATAAAAAATAATCTCTTTTATCTTTTTTTAACTTTAAACATTTTTTTCGGCTAGATAATACGCGGCGTTAGGTTTCGCCACTTAACGCACTGTCTCTAAAATTTTGGGAAAAAAGAGAATGAAGCGTGTTAACGCTAAATTATCTGCATTTATTCGTTCCCCCATCTCTTAAGATCAACTGGTACAATTTAGATATACCACATACCTACCTATATGCATACTGCATTAAAATAAATAACTACATTTTGTATCCCACATGTCAGTGTAAGCTGAATGAAAGTGATGTTAAAACACTCCGTCACGGGCGTTTACGCTCAGTTATAAAGATATTGTTTGTTTAGTGGCAGACCTCAACGCGGATCTTTGTAATGAAGAACTGAAAACAGTTAATTACTCCGAAATTAAATCGAACCTAAAACTGTCTCTGCTGCTTCGTCGATAATTCTACTGAGGCCTTAACCCCCACTAAAAAATATTTAAAAAAAACCATTCATCAGCAAACAAAACCAAAAACCAACACCGACACTGCCAATAAAATATCGAAATAGTGTAAAAAATCACTTTAAAATCAACAAGGTTTACTTGAATAAAACATTTATCAACAATCAGACTATGAAAATTACTGGCAACCATCGAAACAATACAAAAATAAACATGGCAACACCAATCGAAAGTAAATCCTAAGTGTATTAAAAGAGGGTAGATTTTCTAAAGCTCAACGTACAGTAAGCTCGGTTATGTTGAAATATAAAATTCTTAATAAATAATGCATCGTTGTACGCCGAGGCAAACTCCTTATTCGCTAACGTAATAAGAATAGGTTGATGTTGCGAGTAGACTATCAAATGTTTTGTGTTTTATATACATGATGGAACTTCTCTCTGTTTAACGCTGCGGAGAAATGTAAATGGTGTTATAGAGAATGTGGTAGCTTGTTAGAAAGTGTTTTGTACTCAATATCTGTAAATTTGATTTCTATTTTTAGTGTTAAGACACTCCGTTATATGCTTTCCTCCTGAACCCAAGACAATATGTGTTGAGTAGTGAATCTTATCGTCGATTCTATTTGAACTCATAGCGATCATATACGCATCCCCCTTCACACAGTGACAATCACTGTAAAACTAGTGCATTTCCATCTGCATAACCGCGTTTATATCTCTAAGTTGGACATCTAGTGTAAGTAGGGCGGTATGAATAAATGAACGCCCTGCACCAATCCCGTTAGTGCCCGCATGGGGACGGCTTGCGGGATCCGTCATGGGTAAAACAATATGGCCAATACTATCAATATTCTATTTTTGATCTGGATTATATTGTATTTGAAGTTTAGTTGGGGTTCTAATATCAAGTTTTTAGTGTTTTTTTTGCTTGTTATTGGAATGCATAATAATAATAAATATATTGGTTTGACAAAATTGCTACAAAATAATAAATAATTATGAAATTCTAGCGCGTGAAGTTGCGAGCGTGTCGCTAGCTATAATAAAGTATTTATGTTTATTTGTTATAACTAATTTTATGGATCGTTGAGCTTTCATTATATGTTAATTGACTCATTACCAATTCGTAAATTATGTTTGGATCTATTTCTAAATTATGTGTTTGTTTTGTTACAGGTACGTTTTAAAATGGATTTTTTGGTAATTTTCTAACAAGTTTATTTTCAAAAAAATTAAAACATCAGCTTCACGCTGTATCTGGCAGGGTAGGCAGAGGGAACACTTACCGCCGAGTTCAGGAGACATTGCGTGTTTAATGGCGGGACTCAACGCCGCGCTTTACCTCGACACCAGAGCGAAGAAATGACAATGTACTTTTAAATAAATATTTAATTTCCTCATGTGTGTGCGTGGTGTGCGTAAATCAAAGTCGTGCCTTTCCCTTCTTACCAGAGCGAGAAAATGAAAATCTGTGTAAAAATTTCCCGAGAGAGAATCAAACCCACAGCCTGTCGCGTTTACAGACGATCGTTTGCGCTTCTTATCTACATAGCATATCTAAATTATAAATCTCAATGTAATTACTTTTCAACATAGCAATAAACCAAAAAAACAACAAAGCTAGACCGTCTAACCGTCCGTGTCTCGTTCCAATATTTCCATTGTACGCTTACAAAGTAGAAATTAAAGAGCGCTCCTGAAACCTAACACTTGCAATTACGAATCAAAACTCCCATCCAATGTACGTTATTTTGTAGGTTTTCGTATTGCCTTCCCTTTATCACGATCATTATGGAGTTCGAAGCCAGAAAATGCCTCCGGATTCCTTGGGGTTAAATAATCCCATAGATAATATGAGGAAAATGCTCCTTTTGAATCATGTATTCTGAATATTTTTTGATTAATGTAATATATTTGGTATGCTATGATATGCTTGTGTGCTTCTGATGGTTAATAATTAAATTTCCACTTGACAAAAAATTATATCAGTAGAATAATTTTAGTTTGATGAAATATAATAGCACTACGGTTTACACCTAACTCGTTTTGAGTAAATGGGCGAAAAATTTACAAACGAAGTGCTTTCTTAGTAATCTTTCTCTGCCTATTTAAAGCTTATGGGAAGTTACTGCCAAAGTTTACGGAAACCAGTAACTTTTAGTCAAAGCTTAAAGCTTAAACTTGTAGTTAGGAAATATAATTTTAAGTCCCATCGATTTGATGCGTCATTAAAAATTTTGATTTATAAATTAATTTAAATAACACTAAACAGATGTGAATTGATCACGTTATTAGTGAAAAAAAAGCTTGTTTGTATCTTTCATAAAGTTAAAGATACAAACAAGCTCGATTTTCACTTCCTTTGTCAAACTACCCACAATGTTACCGCTACCCAGCAAACTTCCTTTTCGTTTCCCCAAATTTTCTATTTTACGTACATCGGTATATCCAAAATTACATCTGAGAAGCCATCTGATTAAAATTCGTAATCGATGCCTTATATCAAAATTCATCCGCGATTCTCGTTTAGCGCAAGGGTTCGGGAGGAACGTGTAAGTATGAAAGGGCGGAACATAAATTGGGAAGCTTTCGAAGAACGCACGAGTATTTAAAGCATTTGATTATTTCCTTCAAGTACAGAAAAGCTCCTTGTGAAAGATTGTAAGGCGTTATTTAAATAAACTTTTTTTTGGATAATAAAATATGAGAAATTTGGTTTAGCTAAATATTATTGTGATTTCATACTATTTTTAGGGTAAGAGTCGATTTATATGATATTATTGGAATCTGATATTAAAAAAGTATGAGTACTGGTTAGTTCCTGAAGCTAGTGTGCAATGTTGTGTAAAGACACACAGAAACTAAATATCATATGTAAATTATCCTTTTTGAATTAAATGTGGTATATCTAAACTTAGGGAACAGTCCACGTTTCATCAAAATCGGTTTAGTAATTTTTGAAAGATGTGTAACCACACATTTATTGGGAGGGATATACATATATAATATGGATATCTATAAAACTGACAAGTATCTAATATCTTACTTTATTTTTTTAGTAAAAGTTCCGTTCTTAGATTTTTCATAACAGAAAAGTAAACTCGTCTGTCGATAACCTTAGAATAGAATAGAATATACTTTATTGCACACATAAAAGAAATATATAGAAAGAACAACACAAATAAAATTTTAAGAAAAAAACACGTATGCAAAGGCGGTCTTATTGCTTTAAGCAATCTCCACCAGACAACCTTTGAAACATTACGGAAAAAATTACTACTAGAATTCCTTAGCCTTTCAATCATTGACATATTCAACCATTCAGTAATGTCATTCACATATGTACATACAGACATTTATATGTACATACATATTTATTTCTGCATATGTACGTTTAATTTAACAGAGCATTGTGGTGTAAATGAGATAATTTACAATATTTTATCTATTCATCGAAATGTGCTTTTTATTATACGAGTATTGACATGAATTTTGTTTTATATTGGTTCCTAGCCGATAGTTGGCATGATGATCGGTCTGTAAACACCATGGTCGTGGGTTCGATGCCCACTCGGGAGGATAATTACTGCTTTGGCACAAAAAGTATGGCGTTGTGTTCCGCCACTCAAAACACAATGTCTCTAAGATTAAGCGGAAAGTGAAAACTTTAGTGGTTAATTTGTGTTAGGTGTAGAAGAGACATTTGTAAATGAAATTCTTATTTATATTATTAGACAGTCACAGCTGGAGTAATGATATATCACATCGTTCTACCTTTCGAAAAAGATGTCTTAGTGAGTATTCCAACGAGAAAAAAAGCACTTTAAAATGAAAATAAACTGCATAATACAAAGTTTTTTTATATACATAAACGACTGTTTAGTCCAAGAAAGAGTTTAAAAATCAAAACAATTGTTACGAAGACAATGATATAGGAAGTATCATTAGAGGAGCTCCCTAACAAGGCCCTAGAAACGTTTTAGTTTTTAATTACTGAGCTGAGGCCCGACGTCAGGCTGACCGGCCTTTTTAATTTTCCCCCCATAATTAGATTTTTTCTTCAAACGTCAATGGCGCTGCATGAGGCATTTTCTACGTCTATGCAACGGTGAAATTCCCCTATAGTTAGATAGAGATCGAGAGATTGGCATTACTCTCTGAATAGGTCAGGAGAATTTAGTGAAAAGTCACTCTGGTCTTTATTTTCATCACATTGTGATAATGGTCTCTGATTCTATAATGAACTTTGTCTAACTAAATCGTGATAATTCTTCATTTTCTGACGACATTCTTTAAGCGGTATTTCAAGCTACAACTAACGTACATTCGTCATTAAAAGGAAAGCGATAGTTCCAATTATTTTAAGCTAACTTCAGATACTTAGAGAGCTTAGTGCTATAGCACTTTTTATCACTCACTATCTTTGATAAGTTTATAACTTTCCTCTTACTTACAGCAATATTATAACGAATCCTAAATTTGATGCTACAACCAATGCTCAAAAATACTTTTTTAAGAAAAACGTCTAAACTAAATATATTTCACCTTAAATTCACACAGAATTAACATAACATCACCAAAGAAAATAATGAACCGGCAAAATTAAAAATACTCACCCATTACATAATCTCGCCTACATTTAGATAGCAACGCTATCATAGCTGAAAGAGGCTTCGTTTACATTTTCAATTGCATCGCAGTGGCCGGCGGTTATGCATTAACATAATTGCGCTATATTGATTGGCTTGCTGCGCTACCGGAACAGCGCGGCTGTGGAGTGGAGTGTGCTTGCATTTTAAATATTTAAAGGTTTATGTACGGTACGGTGTTTTGGTACAGAGACCGGTTTTTTTTTGGGTTTTGGTTGGATTTGGTTTGTGAATTATGGTCTATTGGTTAGGTATATATGGAGGGAGGTTTTTTCAGATGAAGACATACATTAGTGATTTAGGATTTACGTAGTCAACACTTCGTTCTTCATTTTTTCGTTTTCAATAGTGGGAGAAGTTCCAGGTGTCTTAACAATAGGTTCACAGGTTCCCGCTGCCTGCCTTGCTTTATGCAGGATACAGCGTAAAGCTTGAAAAATATTGAGAGTGTAGAAACTTCAATTCAATTCAGTACTGATAGAACAGAATAATACATCACACAAGCAACATTTTATATGTGTAATAGACGATTGCAATAATATTCGTTATATTAGGCTACCTATTATTTACGAGCTACTCAAAATAACATCATTTATTTGAGATTTTACGTGTGGAGTGATGAGACCCAACGCCACTTTTCTTGTTACCGGAGCGACAAAATGAAAACATTTCCTTGCCTCGAGTTGGAATCTAACATACAACCGTCGCGTTTACAGTAACACTAGGCCACTGCGCCACGGCGGCCTCAGGCACTTTATCTAAATCACACCATAAAATCTCTAAACAATAGGTTTATTTAACTCTATACATTTTCTGTCTCGCAAAGAGGTAGGCGTAACATCAGTCAGTAGCCGAAGGTGGGCACCAAGATATGATCACGAGCACAGGCCCTAACCATAATAGTACCATGAAATTGAATAATTCATATTATTATTATAAACTTTGTACAGCTTTAGGCTAAAAGTGCTTTAGAGCTAAGTATTTCTTTCTTAAAATTAAACGAGACGGTTTAATGGAGCGGTGTTATTATGTTTTAAGTTTATAGTCAGTTACGACCTTAGATGGCAAGAACTGGAGTTTGATTCTCGATACTTGTTTATTTGAAATGGCGAAAGCGATTACGATAAGAATTAATTTTGTAACAAATAATGATGTTCATATAAGTCTTTTATATTTTATTTTTTTCAGTGATTTTACTAATGGCGTATTTTTGGTTGGGTAATCATAGTGCCAAATATTTTTCTTATCGTTAAATCCAGTTCAACATGAAATTAATTATAAAACATGTAAACTGAATAATTCACTTTGTGTTTTGTGTTTACTATCTGCTTCGCTTGTAATCAGGAATTTTGAGCTGTTGTATATTAGTTAATTGAGGAGGTAGTGGTAGAGCGCCACAGCGTCCAGCTATAAATGCGACAGTTTTAGGTTTGTTTCCATTTCGGGAGAATGAATGATTTTCATATCCTCGTTCTGGTAACAAGTGAATATCCAGCTTTCTTTGTTTGTTCCATCCCAACACGCAATGTCTGGAAAATTTGAATACTAGATTCCTCTGCCTTGATATATGAGAAATGTAGTGTTAAGTTATAAAAAACTATTCGTCCATGATAATAATATAAATAATAAATCTCCACAAATCCCAATTCATAACCAACATCTATCTATATATACACTTACATAAATTCTAGACCTTTAATGGATTAAAGAAATCTTTGAAAGCAAAATTCAATAGCCCGTCGTCACAAAAAGGCCAAGTTTTTTTGTTGTAAGCCACTGAAATCCTGCTTCCCTCAAATTCCCCTCGATCTAGGCAATTCGACGAACATAAAAGATCTGCAATGATCATTATAATAGGACCCTCTGCTCCATTTTCTACTTTATTTTCGTGTAACCTTTATATAACCTTTTAATTGATTGGATCATCTTTGTTTTGTGGTGGAAGGTTCTGGATTTTACTTTGTAGGTAGTTGATTCAAATCAAATTTTTCCCGATACATGTTCCGAAACTTTTCGCAATTTTTTTTTGAAATAGAGAAAGCTAAAGAAATTTTATAGCACATTCTTGAAGTCTTGCTGACCTATTTCCCGCCGAAATTTTGAGACATTGCATATTGGCTGACGCAATTCAACGCCACATGCTCTCTTAATATTAAATTTTGACATACCGTTACTGAAACGTACATAAGAAAAGAAAATTTTACAATTAAGCCCTAAATCAAATATCAACCAACATTGACAAGTGAAAAGTACTCCAAAAAGTAAATTCAAACTTTCTCACTCTTGCTTACATATATCTTGGAGTAGAATCACCCCTGATTCTAAGAAGAAACAAATTTGTCATTCAGATATCTCACAGTCCCCTCCGCACACGCCGCGAATACGAATACTGTTTGATTCCTGCAATAAAACCACATGGCGTGATTAAAATTGACTTCAAATAAGTAAGTGTACTTAGTTTGAATATTCTTTATATTACTTCCTGTGTTCGTTCGTGTGTCTTTTCGTTTTCTACCCCAATTTCGAAATTTGGTTGCGGAAATTAACCCCATACATTGTCTTGCTAGAGCAGAGTAATAAAAATCAATTGTTTCCAAGTAGGAATTGAAACCACAACCATAGTTTTTCAGTCAAACGCGGCCCTACTGCACTACGAGAGCCTCAACTCTAAATACTTTTAAATATAAATTAGCAATTCTGATCTTCCAAAGCCCAAATGAAATGCATTCAATAGTTCGTATTCATATATAGGTAGCTTACCTTCACCATATGTTTATTTTCGTATTTGAACCGGGCCCTCTAAGGCATAACATTTTCTATTTTGGAAGGCACTGTCAAAAGAATTTCAACTAACTATCAAAGCGATCAAACATGGAGTTGGACCATAATAATTTCTATGTGGAAATGTAAACAGTTCGTGTATTAACAATACTACCCCTATTCGATTAAGGAAAAACCATCCCCCATCTCTATTTCATAATTTGCATCGCAAAAGCAAATAAATTTAAAATATTGCTAACCTTAATTCCCCTTCTGAACGAATCAATCTTACGAGTGGAGCCGACTGCAGAAATGTGCGGTATTTTTGTGGATTAATGAACTGGATATGATTTCTTATTTCCTTAGAGTTGTAAATGTTTGTATTAAATATGGTTTTTTAGAGGATGTCATTGCGTCTGTCTGTACGATGGTTTTGGAAGCCATTTTAATACGAAAAAATAGTTGCTATCATTTCTTCTTTCTAGTAACGACATAAAGCGTGGTATTAAGTTACACCACTCAACAAGAGAAATGTCAAAAAAAAGGATGGAAAGACAATTTTTTATTTTCAGAACATTATTAAAGTACCATAATTTAAAACGTATTTTAAAATTCAGCAGCTAATTTCAAATACGAATACTGACTTTTTCACGATAAGAACGAATAAAACATTACATTAAGTAGTTCGGGCACGTAGACAAAAGGAATGATGAAATATTACCGAAAAGGATAGGTGCAAATGTGGTCGGGGAAACCAAACTACCACTTGGAATATCTAAGCATGGGTTAGGAAAGGTAAAGGTAGGTAAGAGGAAAAAAAAAGGTAGCTTAAAGAAATCTTAAAAAAATTAACATAGCGGGATTTGAACCTGTATGGGGAAAAGGTTTTATATAAGATATGATAATAGATAATTGTTACGGTATTTTAATAGGAAAAGAAGGGGTTATTTTAAAAATTACATTATAATGCATCGAATCTTTAAAATCGTTCGTCCGTGAAATAGAAAATGCATACCAGCCTTCCATAGTAAAATAATATGGGACATTTTATAATAATGATCTTAGATCGTAGGGAAACGATCGTGTTATTGAATTATTGGATAGCAATGAGACTACGAGAGACTATTTCATTTTATCTGAGGAAAATTTATAAATATTTATATGAATGCTCTCTGTAAAACTCAGCGTGCAACAACAACAACAACAGTTGTGAATTCTATTCTTACCTTATAGTAAATAGCCTTTAAGTCATAATAACACATACGGTTTTTTTTATAGAGATACTAGTGGACCCGAACGCGGCTACACCCGCTTGAACTATACAAATATTTATGAAATTATTTTCAGTTTTTAATAGTGAGAAGCGTTCAACAAGCTCATTTTGGATGACGTTTTCTAACAACAAACTTTGCAAATCGTTGCTTAGCAACGGCGGTTGTTATAAACATGGCGGAATTAATTGCATGTCAAATTAATAAGTATTTTAATATATTGATATATATCGAAAATATTACAAATATGAGAAAAAAAAGAATCCTATGTTCATCCCGAGACCCTCAAGTATCCCTATATGAGTGTTTTATCACAATTAAATTAGCGGTTTGGCCCTGATTGCGTAAAATACAGACAGACAGACAGACAAAGTTACTTTCGAATTTATAATACATATATGTCGCTAGTGTGGAATAAAACGCAAAGTTCAAACATGTTTGTTGTTATACTTATTTTCTAAGCCATTAATGATAATCCTGTGTAAGAAACTAGAATTATCATAAATGGCTTAGCAGAAGACTACTTTGTTATTTTTCTAACTTAGCGCATTGTCTGTCTAAACCGTCAGTGATATTTGTGAAGCTCCTAAAAAAACAATTTTTCAGGCCTTTTCCCAGTTCTAACAAATGAACAATGCTCTAATAATATAATAATACCCATTACGCAGTCCACACGAGTGTATTCCAATAACAAAAAGCAATCTAACTCGAACAGTCGTAAAGATAGCGGCGGGTCCCACGGGCCCACCCAATATTTAGCCGCTTTTACAACTCTGTCGAACTCAACCCGCGGCGCCCGCTGATAATTCACTGGGGCCGCCTTCGTGCTGGTTATTTCGACAGGATCCTAAAACGTTACAGCCTTATTCTGTACGTAATTAAAAGTGTCAGATTAGATAATAATATTTGTTTGTATGTTTGTTACATGTTTAATGTAATTACTTTCGGTTTTAACATGCATTATTAACATGTAAGGGAGGTTTTATTGGATTCTCTTTATGTGTCAGCTCGTTGTATTCAAAGAGTGATATCTTTTTCTGCATATAAAATATTGTAGGTATTTAAGGTTATAAGAGAAACTTATTTTTACGATGGACTAGGTACTAAAAAGACTTGACAAAGCCAATGTATACTAAAATTCTACTTTGTCCGCGTGGACTTTAAGACGGAAAATGAATTTCAAGAATTCCTCTCTTAGTTCCCCTACATTTCTTAATATACCAACCTTCTAAGTCCACTAATTTCGTCTTTACGTTGTCTGTTAATAACGAAATTTTATATGCATACATTTATACATATATAGAGTCTAGTAATCAAGGAGAAACATACCGGGAAAATATTATATAATAAAAAACATGAAAGTTCCTCAGAGACGCGTTTAAGTCCTCAATCATCAGATGTCAGACGAATCACGACACAACTACGTCAATTACTTTATACATTTTATCTTCACGTGTAGCAAAATAGATTATAAGTACTTAGTGACAAGATACTCCGTTTTCCACTTTCGTCCGGATATTTATTTTAAGACGTTGCGAGTAGCTGAAGCTAACACCGATCCTTATCTTATCGCCGTGCTTTGTCTTAAAAATTATTTAAATATAAACATTTTATATTTAAACATAATTGCAAGCGATTAGTACGTAAATTAATCATACTATTTTTGTCTAAGTTAAAATCGAACCCACAACCATTGAGATTGCAGCCAACACAATTAAGCATAGATATACATAAAATAAGATAAAATAGAATTTAAAAAAATATATTTTCACCTATGTATAATATGTACCTAGTCTTACATTTACCTATACAGCGTACTTAAAGGTAATCGAGGAGAGAATGGATGAACTTGCAACCTGGCAATCATTGCATCTCCCAATCGTGTTTATGCGACATTAACCACTGTGTCTATGGAGTTAGGCAAACTTTAACTAAAAATATCGATTTTGGGTCCCATTCCCGTTCGGAATTATTTACATCTCCTCGCTCTGGTAACTGGACGGAGTGCGGCGTTGAGTTCTGCCACTCAAAACAAAATGTCTCGAAAGTTGGACGAAAAGTGGGAAACGGAGTATCTTAAAACTAGGTTTTCTCTGCCTACCCTATTATATGTGGATTACGTCTTGAAATTAAAAATTACTCCAAATTTACACAATATTTATATTACAATACACACACAATCATATATTTCCATATAAAAATTTCCACACAACAAAAAGTGCATACGCTTTGTATATGGCCGAATCGAGTGGTTTCTTTAAAAAGTAGCATTAGCCGCGCTCTCAAAGGCACTCATATCCCCCCACTTCAGCTAAGCTAATATCCTTGTCCTGGAGAGTGCTTCGTAGTCGAATGATGGAAATCAATTTAGTTTATCGCATGATCAAAACGGTATTTTTTAATTAAAGTCCGTTTAAGAGAGAGAGAAAGAGAGGATTATTTTCTGAATCCTGATATAATGGTTGATTTTGATGGACGGTAATGGTAGATTATTAAGAAATTTGAAATTAAATTTGATGTTTTGTTAACTTTAAGCTTTATTGTGTTTCTTTATAAGAAGTAATAAGCAGAGACAACTTTGTGATGAGTCATTAAATATCTATATACATTTATTGAATTTACCGTGTAGGTATGTATGTTAATTTTGCGGCAACTAGACCTTATTATACAAGTAATACCCAACTTTCAAAAATGTTTAGAGTAGGTACTATAACATCTTCTTAACAAGACACGTTAAGTTAAAGTCCATTTCCCACTTTTCGCCGCATTTTCGAGATATCATACGTTGATAGCGTAACTCAACGCCGCGACGCTGCTGTAGCGTCTATCTAATTTATAGGTTTTTCTAAAGTGTTCATAATATAATATTTTCATATACAAACATATAATACAAAAATAGTCTAAAGTTAGCGCAAAATCGCATGCAGATGTCGGTCGTGACGTCCAGGTCGTGATATTGCCGCAATTTGAGAGCATCAGTTAAGCGTGGATGATGAGAAAGTGTTGTATAAGTATCATTTTAGAAACATCATAAATACAACTTGTTGGGAGAAAACGTTTTAAAAGCGTCTAACTGCTTGTTTGACCCTATTGGTTCAAATGTTAAGATTTCATGTTAAATTGCCTCGAGTTTTTGCTTCACGTTGTTATGGTAGGCATGTTATGGTAACTAAATGGATAGTAGAATAGTCCAGTGTCTTAGGGGGTCCTTAGGTCCTCGGTTACTTATCATCCAATTCTGAAGGGATCTTCAGGACGAGAATTGGAATTGACAATAAGTTGTCTTGACACTAGGATTTTTGCCCACTCTGCTATGCGGAATATATAACTGACTTTTATTTTTTGCAGTGCATACATGAGTAAGCTCCATTGGCTGGAACAGTTTCTTTAAAAAAAGCATTTATTTTATATGGTTATGTAAAGTGGGATTTTAGACTGTGACTGACGGCACAGAAATTAATGAAAAGTTGAGAACTTGTTTCTCTTTACTTATTATGTTTTTTTTTCTTTAGCTTTACCCTTTATCCCTAGCGAGGTACCTACTCAAAGACATCAAACGCTACGGACTCTGAATACCTCCATTGCCTCGTCCACTAGCAGCTATCTGTCTAGCTGGTACTTTTTAGTCCTCATCCGTATTGTCGAAACAGTTCTTGAGAGAAAATCTAGATATTTGGATATTTGGATCTAGATTTTAGGACTCAGATACTTCTTTTACTAGCAGGATATATAAAAATGCTGACGCACGAGTCAATTATATAAAAGTGGAATATCTGTTTCCAATTGTAGGGCTATGAATAGAATATTTCCGTACCAGTATGTATAGAAGTCTTAAATAGATTTTTGTACGTTCGGGAGTCAGGGACAATGGAAATAGAGAGTAGGAAACGGAATATGACAGAGCCCTCGTTCATCCAGATATTTTGAGGCAGTGTATGATTGTATTGTTATGTTTCACAGTGTATACTGTATGCACATGTAGCAGGGTAATTGTTGCGACATTTCGTATTAAGTGGCGGAATTTAATACCGCGTTATGGCTTGTTACCAAAGCTAGAA
This sequence comes from Heliconius cydno galanthus, assembly GCA_036379175.1. Classification (NCBI taxonomy): domain Eukaryota; kingdom Metazoa; phylum Arthropoda; class Insecta; order Lepidoptera; family Nymphalidae; genus Heliconius; species Heliconius cydno. The sequence continues at coordinate 1,860,529 of JAKRZM010000891.1, read as the reverse complement.
AATGGAAAAGTTATTCTTCTGAGTGGAAATCAAACACATAAGCGTCGCTTTAATAGTAAAACGCTTGTGCCTGATTGCATTTAATGTATCTATATAAGCAATATTAAAGGTAAAAGTTACAATTCTATTGAATAGAAAGAAAAAAAGAAATATGGTGTTTCGTTCCTTCTGATAAAACCGAATAGTGTGATAGACAGATGAAACTTAGTCTTAAAACACTCCACTCTACAGGCACCGAGCATTTCTCCCAAATTCCCAACATAATATATCAAACAATACTCTGATTATTATCTAATAAAATCTCCCACAACAAAAGTAGCTTCAAGAATTACTTCTTTCTCGATGTTCTTGCTCAATTAAGTTATTTATTACAGTATTTACCCATGATAAACCTTTTACTGATATCAGTGACACGATATCCAGCTGAGCGTAAAATGGACGGACAGACGGAGAACTGAGAGCGTATTAGTTTAATCGTAGCTGTGTTTTGCTCGACTGGCCCTCGTTATGCTTGATAGTTCATTAGGTGTAGTATCATCTGTGATTCCGCAGTTTTACTGAGTTATGTATTTATGTATGGAAATATCTATTTTATAGATATTTTGTGTTTTGATATTTTTGTATTTGTTTTTATTTTATTTAAAACAAATAACTGAGGACGTCGTAGCGCAGTAGCGACTGTTAGTTTGATTCCCACTCGGAATATGATTTTTCTTCATTTCCTCGCTCTGGTAACAAGGCAAAGCCCCCTTTGCTTATCTTTATGTACATGGGATAGTATTCAAACAGTATCAAAAATAATATGTTCCAACATCTAAAAGCAGAGAAAAAAATAAGATATGATACTCCACTTACAACACCTGTTAAGCATTGCGTAAATGAAAATGATGTAATTATAAAAAATCTAAGTTTTCCTTAAAAGTGAATAAATACAGTAACATACATTAAGTTTTTCATAAAATATTACTTTATATAACATATTTTTAACATTTTATAATACACCTAAACCAAATTAGTAGTGAAAAGGACTAACCTTATCACCATCTTTATTAAAAACTGCCATATTAAATCTTTGATAAACGATTACATCACAGCACATAAATTTACTCAATTTACATATAAACAGTGTACAATTAGAGCTCGCTCGCAGTACGAACATCGTGTGCTCCGAGCCTAACAAATGGTTGTTACGTATTCCCACCTGCGTTAGAAAATTTGTTGAAAACTTTTATATGAAGCAATATACGCGTAATATAGGGTAGAGAGAACAAATGTATTATAATATAATTATGTATATTGTTAGCTTCGCGTTTTCTTTTTTATAACAGTTTAGGCGGAGAGAAAGTTTGTTTCAACACTCTGTGGTTGCTTTCCACTAAAATTCGAGATACTGCGTTTTGAATAACGGAATTGAACGCGGCAATCTGTCTTGCTAGAGAAGGGAAATTAAAATTACCCGAGTCGGAATGGAACCCACAACTATCGCGCTTAGAGACGTAATAAAACCTGGTAGTTTCAACTTGGTGAACAGAGAGATTTCCTATAATAAATTGAGAGCACTTAATCGTCTTCTAACTCTCTTTCGCTTTCCTTATTCCCACAGTGTTAAGACATGAATACATTACATATATTGACTGGGTCATACGCAAATTCTACACTTCTTTCTAAAATAAAAAATGGCTGCGTATTCCCACCTGACTTAGAAAATACGTTGAAAACTTTCGTATCTAACAATGTGTGGATAAAGTAGCTCACAATAAATCTGAATGTGCCTTTTAGTATTTTTTGAGAGCTTACATCGCGGTAGAGTCAGAATCGAAAAGTAGTGTAACGAAAAACAATTATTATTTCCTTTTATTTATTTTTTGTATTATTCTTGTACAAAGGGTGGTTTTGTCTACCCAAAGAAAAGAGAACAGCTTAAGAAACCTTATCTTGTCAATTTCCTGGTCATATACGAGTATACTTAGAGATTAACCATCTTGCTTTCACTATAATGACACTATATTCAAGAAAAAAATGTGTACATAGATTGCTTAAATGTAGAACGGACTAACTTAGTTTTAAATTCTTCCTGTCTATTCCTTAATATACAAGACATGTATAAAAAGATATAATAGCTTCATATTTCTACTGTACCTGGTGTTAAGATACACCGTTCCCCACTTTCTGTCCAACTTTGAGGCATTGCTAAATGGCGAAACTCAACGCCGCGCAGTGTAAGAGATGTATAAAGAGAAAAGGCTGCTCATATTTTAATTTTAGTTGGATTAATACAGATTCTCAGCATGATACATTATGATGAATCACGCAGACGAAAATGTTGGCGTACTAATTAATATGCTTGTGCAATCTTCCCATTTCTCTGCCTTATCTTAATATGTTTTTTTTACTTACTTTGTTTTTGTAAGTATATTAATTTCTACATTGTCGCGGAGTGGAACGTCATCTGGCTGAGATTTCGATGTTTGTGGGTTCAATTCACTATCTTGGAAATGAATTCCTTTCGTTTACCCGCTGTGTTAAAAAAAATGCAAACCCTCGTGCCCTCGGCAAACCTAGTGTTCAGACACTCCGTTCTACACTTTCCACCGAATTTTCAAGATTGCATGTTGAAAGGTGAACTCATCGCCGCGCTTTGTCTTGCTACCAGAGCTAGGAAATGAAAAGGTTAAATATGTAGTTAATTTCCCCGAGTGGGAATCGAACATATGCGCTTCCGCCACTGCGCCACGACTGCCCATTGGTAAAATATAGTACACGTTAAATTCCGCCAATCAATAAAAAGCAGAATACCCTTGACACTCTTGTTGCCCCTTATTCATTGTTTTTTTTTTTTAATAAAAACAGCTATAAAACTTCAAGAGCAAAAAAGGAAAATAAAATAAAAATAGAAAAAACCATTTACAAACAAATCTTAATTCGTAAACAGAAACATGTGTTTTTATTTTGTTTTGATCTATTTGTGGAACTCTTAGTAAATGTTCATATTTTTTTAACTCTCAATCTAAATTTCCATATTTCTATACTAGCCGTCGCCTGCAACTTTGTTTTTGTATCGTATTCCGTGACGTATTGGTGTGCCCAACCAGGGGAAATTAAAACTAACAGGGTTTGTTAGACTATACTAAAATTAATAAGATTTTATTATGAATTTTATACTAATTATTTGTGTGTTTGTTTGTTTCAGGTATGTGCTTATACAATACAAGTATAAAATTGAATATAAGGTAAAACATGTAGCTTCATTATATATCCCGTATATAGTAGAGTAGTTAGAGGGAACGAATATCGAACCCTCAATCGTCACATTTCAGCTCCTGCACTACAACTGCCCCAATATAATATTAAAATTTTAATAAACTTGTAAAACCAATTGCAATTTCAAATGCATATTCGTACTTACATATGGCAAGTATGAATAAACTTTAACATCAAGAATCGATGCAGAAATTCCTCCACCGTTAAAAAGTTTCCAATTTTCAGTTGCATATAGGAAAAGTTGAAAGAGAAACTTGGAACGAACGAACATATATTTAGTGAGCGTTTTGTTTTATAAAAGCATTGAAGACTTGCAACTAGGATTTAAATTAAATGAAAATGTTGTGTTTCATTTATATATTTTGTTATATAATTAGTTTAACTATTTTAATAGCTTAGCTCAGCGCTGCGCTTTGCCTCGTTACCAAAGATCAAATGAAAATATTAAATATTGAATTTCCTCGAGTGGAAATCAAACCCACAACCTTTCGCTTTCTCAGCTACGCACTTGTACCCTTGCGCCACGGTCGGCCTCAAGTAAAACATATAATTAAATAAAAAAGAATAAACGAATAATTCAAAAGATCCCACAGCTCTTTATATAAGCCACAAAAGCTTCTTAAGGCGAAGGGTCCTCGAAAGTACATCTCAATTAAAAAATATGGTTTTTCCCAAAACCTTAGCACTTGTTCATATATCAAAATAAAACATAATTTATATCTTTACCGACGTTAGAAAAATCACGACCAACATTTTAACGACCAATTATGATACTGCCATATTTTCACCGATAACATTCTTTTGAGCGATTACGAACTTTATTCTGTATGTAGTAAGGGCTAAAACAATTTTCGAACTACCCTCCTTTTAAAAGCCGCTTTTCGTACAGGAAACGTCTCGTCAGTTTCGTGAAATTTATAACCGACGGGTTCAAATCGGGGGTGTAAATTGTTTAATGCAAGGGTTAGGCTGTAGCAACATTATAAACTATCCCCCGCTAGGGTTGCGGGCTAGGAGGCTTAACTTTTGCGTGTGGTTATACCTATTAAGGAAATTCATTCGAACAATAAATCTTCATATATTGATAATTCATGTAAAATGATCTATATTTATCATTATTTTTCATTTTGAGTAACAGATACTTAATTTCTTTTTAGTTTTGTCATGCGATGTGCGTGGAAAGTAAAAATTATAACATTTACTTCCGCTGAACCTTTTTACTTTTCGTCGAAATAAGCTTAAATATTTCTTCTAATTTATAAATATATTCCTAGTTAGGGTAGAATATAATATTTCGTTCTTCCAACTACATGCAATGTTTTCAAAATCAAAAATGACCGGGAAAAAGAGACCGAAATGTCTGAGCACTAGCTTCTTATTTCTCAAGCATGTCTAAAACTATAAGGTAAAATATATAACCTATAGCTTTGATGCATTGGTGGCGCAGCAGCACAACGTCCGTAAACACTATTGTAGTGAGTTTGATTCCCACTCAGGGAATGAAATTTGTCACTTCCTCGTAAATTTGACGCAAAGTGAGGAACAGAGTGTCTTAACACTAGATTCCTGTGCCTACCTTACTATGTATATGCAGAAAAGAGCATAAAACTGAATAACTTACAGATTTAAAAATCACTACACAAGTTTACCTGGCTACCGTCCCTGGGGGAGGGTAGTGTGTAGATACCACCTTATTACAACTTAGCTGCCACGGTAAAGGATTACTACACCTCGAGTTTAAATAAACTATCAAGGGACTTTACGTTTAACTGAATCAAAACCTCAATATGATTAAAATAATATTCAGAACGTAAGTCGTTTTTATAGTTTATTCCAAAATGTAAATTTTTAATGTTTTTTGTGCCTTGTGTCTATTTATTCTATTATTCATATTTTGAAATTAATAGCTAGGTATACGAGATAGATACAAGATTCAAATTCCAGCTAGAAGAGTTAAAGCAGATTTTTTTTTATTTTAGCATCACGCTGTTTCCCGCACATAGCAGTGTAAGCAGAGGGAACCTGGAAACTTAGTGCTAAGATACTGTTTCCATTATGACACACGTTCCCCACTTTCCACCAACATCTGGTCGCATTGCGTGTTGAGTGGCGTAACTCAATGTCACTCCTCGTTTTGCCTCGTTACCAGAGTGAAGAAATGAAAATATTAATTACTTCATTTCCCCGAGTAGGAATAGATCACGACCTGTCACGTTTAGAGCCCCCACGCCGCTGCTTTACGACTGGCCAGTCGCCTGTCAAAATCATAAAAGATAAAAAATAAAAAAAAACAATTTAAAATATTTATATAAATAATATAAAGCAGTTTAAAAGCGAAACTTCATTTAATAAGCGTTCAAAACAATAAAAACAAATAAATTATACATTTCCAATTAGCCTGTGGCACTGTGAGTGTGAAAATTGAATGGCATTCGGTCGTATAATTACGAAAAATAATGACAAGTGGCGTACGTATGTACAAACGTTAGTTATAAATAATGCAGGCTTGTACACGGAGGAATTAGCATTTAATTGTAATTAAATGCTTTATGTGGTAATTATGAATTAGTGATAAAATGTATTGAATAATATAAGATACGTGGTTCGATAGTTTTCTTTCTTTTTCTCATCTTCACGCTTTATGCTGGATAGAGGGCGTGGCCAGAAAGAATCTAGTGGTAACACACTTTGTTTTCCCTTTTCCTTTGTATTGAATAGTGGGGCAAAGAAAATAATATATCCGAGTGTGAGTGAAATTTGAAAAAGTTATCTATATATATAAAATCGAAAGGTCACTCACTCATCACGAAATCTCAGAAACTACATGTGCTAGGAATCTCAAATTTTGCATAGTAGTTACTTATAGGACGTAGGTGCTCGCTAAGACGGGAATTTGCAATATTCGACTTCTAAGGGGTTGTTTTTGGGGTCGAAAGTTTGTATGAAACTTCGTTACTACAAATGCTAGTAGTCTCAAATTTTGCATAGACGTCACTAGGACGTAGTCATGGAGACAGAAATTAATAATAACATAGTTCACGCGGGCGTAACCGCGAGCGGGCCGCTAGTTTACATATAAAATGAACCCACAATCATCGTTCTACTATTCCAACTTAACCCTACAGTATTACCACTATTTGAAATTGATACTAAATCCCTAGGAATAGCGAAAAGTACTAGTGTCAAAAGATCGATAAGCGGATGCAGACGTGCTGTAGAGAAGCTATTGTCTGGTTTACATTGGGGGCTGTGAGGACTCTCGCGGCTTATAATATTTAGTGGTTGCTAATAAATTAGTGAGTGAGTGCTTTTGCTTCGCTTTTTTTAGACTTTAGAATATTTATAGAGTTTTTTTTTGTTTATTTTAATATGCTTGGAGAATTCAAGACACTTAGTTTGTATTGTTTTTAAGTTATTGTTGTTTTTTTTATCATTATTTGAGGAAATCGTGGCGTTACGCCTGACTGACTAGCTGTAACTGATTCTGTTCCACGGGAATTAATTAATTTCATTCTCACACTCAATACATTTATAAAGGAAAACCGAGAGGCCGACGTTGCACAGAAGCACAAGTGTGTTACTGCAAACGCTACGGTGGATTCAATTCGCACTCTCTCGCAGTTCTAGTATTGAGTCCAAAATAACATAAGGTTCCCAGGTCCTCTCTGCCTATTCTGCTATATGCAGGATGCTGCGTGAAACTTAATTATACTATAATATAATAATCACACAAAGATCAACATTAAGGAATCGCTGGCACAAACACACATATATAGGCCATGGAAGAAGAATCAACAATCCCCATATTATTAGAGAGCCTCCTTCTCCTACAAATACAATATCTTGGATTAGGGTGACTCCGGCAGGTCGTCGTGCAAACAACCTGTTTTGTACATAAATTGTAAGGACATCGCTTGTAAACAAGTAGCCTTATTACTTTGCGATCGATTTTGTGTACTAGAAGTAAGATATGTTTTAGAAAATCTAGCTTAACGCTTTAGTGAATAATGAAAACGAATGTTAATATTTTGTGTAAATAACATATTGAGTGAATAATATTGTGAAAATATTATTAACTCTATAAAAATATTATATTAATAATATTTTCACAATACTTGTTTAATTAAAATTATTTATAACGACTCTTAATACTCCCTCTGTCTTCTGTCACTGGTTTCCTTTGTCCACCCTGGTACTTACGGGATGAAGCGTGCAACTAAATAATAAAAAGGAATCAAATACATGGCTTAAATATTACCTATAGATTTCCCGAACTCGCCAAAAAAAAACAAAATACTTATATCGATAAAGCATTCGACAGGTCGACAGGGGGTCGTGGGGGTCCCCGGGGGTGACACACGGTGTCCGACACACGGGGTCGGCTCATTCGTCTAACGAGACACTCGTTTCCTGCAAAAAGTACTTTAAAATTCCCTTCACGTGATTTATTTTGTGAGGGGTCAGTTTAAAATACTACCCTCTTGTTTAGTTCTAGTTTGGTAGAATTAATTATATAGTTCGTGCTTTGATTCGACATGAAACAAACATATGTACCATATGGTAGTTATATGTTAGAAATCACGGGTTTGATAATATCTATAAGTAATATTTTAAAGTGTTGATATTTTGTCTTATATTGACATTTTTTATTAAGGTTCCGTACCCAAATATGAAAACTACAACTAATAAAGCTCCGCAGGCCTGTGCGTCCGCCTGTCTGTCCATCTGTCACCAAGCTGTATGTCATAAACCTTGATAGATGGCCAGTTAAAATTTTGACATATGGATTTTTCCGCTATAAAAAAATACTAAATATCTGAATAAATTAAATATTTCAGGGCTCTCATACAACAACATGAGATAAATGAGTTAATTTCATTTCTCTACTGTGATAGGAATACCAACCGTGACGTTGAATTCTGCCACTTAACATGAATGGTCTCTACAATGGGGTGGCACGTAGGGAACAAAGTGACACTAGGTTCCCTTGACTTGCCATGCTAAGTGAGATATTGCGGTAAGTTACGTACCTACATAAAAAAACTTTAAAAGAACTCCTTACTTCTAACTAAAAAAACACTTTAAATTTATAACTTTGATGTTGAACTTTTTGCATAAACTTCTCGAGTCACAACAGCGGCCATTTATTTCTGATAACGGCGACTATAAAAAAAGAATTCAAATTAATTCACTAGATAGTATCTTCAAACGAGTGACCGTTTGAATATTATCTCGGCACAAGTTTTTTCTTATAAAATCTCTTCTTTTCCTTTTTGAGAAAGAAAACAATAAAAACTTTACCACTGAATAGAAATAATGAAATAAGAGCTTACTTAGTGTGAAACGCGAATTAACTTGTAGCACTTAATGAGTCGAAAACTTTATTTAAAATTTGATTTTTAATTCTTTATACAATTGTTTTTTAGTTATTTATACTCCTACAGTTAATATATGTATTGGATAGTCTATTTATCGAGGAAGGAATTAACCTGTATTTGTTTAGATTTAATCTACTCATACTTCTACTTTCTACTGATTCAAACCATTTAATACAATATTTCTATATTAAGAACTTCGAATGAACATTCAAATTGAAAACAATACAAAAGAACAAAAGTGAAAAATATCGTACCCACTCACTATGTAAAAGAAAATAATAGAGATCCTCCAAATAAAATTAACAAAAAAGTTTTTAAGGCCAAAACAGCAAATTCTACCAACAATGGCACTATAGGTACTCTTGGGTACATCGCGACAAAACACATTGTCGGGATTAAAGAAAGTTTCTCAAGGAAGGAACGGCCAGAGAGAGATTCTTTAACTGTTGTTCGTCCGGAAGCCATCAAATGTTCAGCGTCTGCCTCTGGAATGAATGGAAGGTTTTTGATACTTGCACAAATATATCTTTTGTAATGGAAAATATTTTTGGGATTCTATCTTAAGATTAACTGTTCTTTTCTTTTTTTTGCACATTTATGTATATTTCTTAAGGCTTTCTCGGCCGAATGAGTGATAATCGTGAGTTCGATCATCCAGGTTAAATTTTGCCATTTCTCTCTCTGGTAAGTTAGGTTTCTCTGCCTTTCTCTGCCTACCATACTTTCCAGGATGAAAGGATTTTTTTTTCTAATCAAATCTTTATTGAATTGATGGAATCTTTAAAATTACGCATAACATTTAAATCTGTAAAACGCATCAAATGCAGTTTTCACTAAAAGACAGTGATTCTGGAATAATAATTCTAATCTAGGTTTAATATATTGTGTACGCATATACATTTCGATCTTTGCGTGGAAAAAAGATTAAACTAAAGAAATAAGGAGGGCGAAACCATGAGCAAAACACTAGCAACTAATAAAGGTACTATAATAATGATTTTTCCTCCAATTCCTTTTATCGTACCTCCAAGCAAAGACAAAAACCACACGATATTGACAAACGCGAGCCCTATTCCTATAGCAATTCGCCGCATACCATACAACTTTCATGTCTTACTTCGTACTACTAAAAGAATTCCACATTAAAAAGACAACTGGCATTGCTCTCTGTAAACAATTCTTTCAGTTCGGTCTCTTATTGGTTTCGGATGGGTGGTCCTTTTTCGTTTCTTTTAATATATAAACGGTAAATACTTTTTCAGTTAATTGTTCAAAGGTCGTGATGTATTTACGAGTATGTGACCGCATTCCTTAACGGGGCGAAATCGAAAATCTGCGAAATTACTTCTGTATTAAGTTATATTGACGTTTTGACCCTTATGTCTAATACATATACCGTAACCGTCGTGGCGCAGCAGTAGAGTGTCTGACTGTAAACGCGGCGGTTGTGAATTTGATTCCAGGGGAATTAAATTATTTTCATTATTTCTGGTCAATCAAATTAATCACGTCAATACGTTTCGCCACTTAAATGGGCAGTTGTGTTAAAAAAGGATTCACACCCTAGTGCCGGTCACAGTTCTTTCTCAGTCTGCTCTCATATTCTTGTATGAGAAATATTCTTATATCCGTTATTAGACAACCGAAACGATAGTAAGAATCCTCTCATTGATTCTCATATGAAAATATTTTTAAGAGATTAAAATCAGAACGTGAACAAATCATGATTGAGTCTAGTGTGAATCCGCCCTAAGTTTTTACTAGATAAATTCTTCATCTTATTTCTAAATGTGTACAACATTCGAAAATAATAAACCAAAAACGTTAATCACAAATTAAAATTAATGATTGATTTTTCGAGGGGTCCATTAAACAGACCTTTTATTAAATCCCTTTTAATCCGCGAGCCACTGAATCTCTCGTAACTTTTGGGCCTTCAGAATACCCGAAAAATGGCAAAATTCAGTTGATTTTTTATAAGGAAACCGTTTAAAAGATGAAAACTTTGAAATATTTTTATATTACTTATTTTTCACTAGCTCTTTAATCAACGTGACTAAAAATGTTTTAGAGATTAGATAAGGAGTCGTTTCTTTAAGATGCCAAAGAATATGAATATGAACAGAATGTATGTATGTATGTATTAATGGGATTTTTCGTAAAAAACTGAGTGATTGTTACAGGGAATAGAAAAACCGAGACTTGACGAATAATATTTACGCAAACGAAGAATAGTACGAGTATGATAAACATACCATTGCAGCATAATTATAATCACGGCAATATGTTTAATTAATATTGTAAAACTGTACCCTTAATAGGATTCGAACAGACGATTTATCTATATAATTGCGTTGCAACGGCGACCAATTATAATAAAATCAGCTTCACCCTGTATCCTGTTAAGACACTCCGTTGCCCACTTTCCACCGAATTTTGGAGGCATTGCGTGATTAGTAGCGCCGCCCATATGTGTTTCATAAACTATTTCTCGACGTGCGCAACAAAATAATTGTTTTATATACTAGATAATATTTTTCACATTTTTCTTAGAATTAGCACATAATATATGAGTCTCTAATTAAAATACTTTTAATTGAAACGTGCTCTTAGTGGACAAGGTAAAGTTATAATTAATGTTTGCCCTACGAGATAATTTAAGGTTCGACACACCTTGAAAGTGAAAAGGGCAAATTATCAAACATTTCAATACCTAGCGCATTTAAAAATATTTTTAATAGCTTCATGAAGTATCCCGCAACCTATTAAAAGAATTCGTTTCCCCACTTACGTTTTCCATTGTGGCGGAACTCAACGCCGCTCTTTGTATTTCACTTTACTTTAGTGGGAATCAAGCCACTGCCATCGTGCTAGCCGTTAAGCGCTGCGCTATGACAGCCTCAAAAATATTTTTTACATAAAAGCAATTCATTAACTCTAAAGGGGAGGGGGAAATCCAAACAAATTATTTAGACATACCCAATAATAATAATATACCAATATATTCATCTCCTCACTCGAGTTTGAGTTAACTATATTATAGCCAATTATATTTCATTACACGAACAAAACAGTCCTTTGACGTTAATGACCTTAACATCATCTAAAATCACAATGGTTGACCACTTGAACATTAGTAAGTGGTGTGATTTTCTTTATGCCAATACTCTAAGCTTGCAACGTGGAGTTTTCCCATTAAACAGAACAAAGCACCTCAAGCGTGCCATTTGTCAATGCCAGAAAGACAGCACGACCCCCAACTCTTGGGACATGCAAATCGTAACAATTCTTTCCACCCTATGGCAGCAATAAAACGACTTGAATTAATCGCCACACGAGGGTACCTTGACCAAAACATAAAAGGTATATTATTACAATTGTTAATGAAATAGATAAGAAATGGGTATTATTACGAGGGAAGCTAATTGCTGGGACAGGATGGAAGTAAGAACCATTTTGGGCATTCCGTGTTTTACTACCTTGACTCCATTGTAAGTGCCATGGTGTAATTATAGTTATTGCAGGTTATAAAGAGAAAAGGAATTTGGGGGAGTTTTCGCGTATTGTATAATTCAAATTACATATTTGCTAATATAAGGTGATGCGGCACACTTCCCTCACACATTCCCAACACTTCCCTCCCGAGGGAGTAAAATATTTAAATTTTCTTGTTCTGGTAAAAAGACAAAGCAATTCTAAACCCGAAAATTGGATAGAATATACATGCAGTGTCTTAATAAATTCTTATTCCTACCTTTAAACTAAAGAAAAGATAAATATATTTTATCATTGGGATTGATGACTGGTGATTTATTATTGGAAAATATTCTCAAATATTATAAATTTACCGAAATACTAGATTCAGTTAACTTACTGACACCGAAGCCCTTTTTATTATTTCTTCATAAATTTGATAATAAATTAAACGAATTAACAATGTTGCTCAATCTTCCCTTTTTTGTTGTTGTCTTATTTGCCGTTACCCACAAATCCCTCATTTCATTATCCTGAAACGCCAATCAGTGTAAGTGGTCCATTAAACTTGTACGTATCACACGTGTCTGAATGGCGAACTACTTGGTCGATATATCGCGACATTCCCTTTGCGGGACCAAGAAGTTGATCTTCTGCTTAAGGTAACTTCTGACTTATCCTATTTCTAATGGGTAATATATGGAAGTAAAAATATTTTATTATTATATTGATATGTGTTTTACAATAAAAAAAATAACCACATATTAAAAAGAACTGAAATTTGTCTGACTGAACGCCTTAATCAAGCAGGTAGTGGTTCGAATTTAAGAAAAATATGCTGGAGAATCCATTGAAGCCATCGCGGCGCAGAGATACAGGAGTGCGATTATAAACGTGACAGTTGTGGGTTTTATTCCCATTCGAGGGAATGATACATTTAATATTTTCATTTTGTCCCTCTCTTCTGATTTCAAAGTTGACTCTGCCCACCTACTGCCTGCTATGTGCAGATTAAATATAATTCTATTTGCATTTGCGTTTGTGATGTTCAATAAAATTTCAAACTACATTTTACTACAATCATTTCGATATGAAATAAAATTACTGCCTGTTCTTTAAATACTATAAAAAAGTATATAACGTTATCTTCATAGGCACTTCATACATTTCTACCCTTTGTATTGGCAGGCATCCAACAAAAGTACCGAATGGTGGCAATTTCTCACGCAGAATCAAGTCTATGTTACTTAATCAGACAATCACTACTGCCAGTTCTTCAAAATTAGTTTTCCCTTTCGTTAACTTAGTAAAAACAAGAAAATAATATATTTCCTTTTAGCTAAAATTTTGGTTTGCCAAAATAGAATGTATTATGTGTATAGAATACAAAACTTAAAAAGCTATATGAGCTACTTCAAGTCATCGTAGCCCAATGGCAAAATATCTCAATGTGAGCGCGGCAATTGTAGGTTCGCTTTCTACCAGTTCCTCACTTTAATAACAATCAGACAAAGCGCGTCAGTGAGTTCCGTAATTCAACACGCCTTGTCTCGAAAATTAGGCGCAAAATGGGACTTGGAGTGTCTTAACATTAGGTTTCATCTACCTCCACTGTGGAACACAGATTGAACGTAAATAATAATAAACATGAAATATTCGACACATCAACCACAAATTACGATACAACATCATCAAAAACGTATGAAAAAACGAAATACTCAAGCATTTCCGCAACCGCACACATTATTTACATACATAAATTCAGGGTGCGAGTCTTAATTAACCCTTGCTTAGGTTTTTGCCCCCACGTGGGTGTGGGGGTGTTACAGGACATCTTGCGTTCCCACTTGATTTATCTGACCGCGGGCGGCCGCAAACTAGGCGCTCGTATTTATTGCCACAATAACCCTATTAATTCTCTCCGCCGGTGACTTTGAAGTTCCCAAATGCTAACTCTGGGACTTGTTTCGACCGCGAGCTCACGTGTACAGCAAATTACTTTATTACAGATTCTGTCGTAAAACGCGATAGTGGTGGCTTTTATTATGTTATTAAGTGGATTTGGGGAATGCCTAAATGTGTGTTAAGTCCTGATTTACAACTACTATAAAGATTATTTTAATGCTCAAAGTTGTCAAGCTAGTGTCGCTGGGATTAGCGAGGTCAGAGAGTAATCCTAGGTTTTGTTCTGTTGTAGGGATTTTTAAGTGTGTATAAAATTGCTCGTAATTGCTATTATTATAAATTTGTAGCGAGCCCAGTAGATAGCGTTCTGTCTGGAATAAAAGAGTTACAATAAATTTGATTAAAGTTAGAGCACCACAATAGATATTCTTAACCCTTAATTTTTATATATCAACAAAAATATTCTAGGACATTGTATACTTATTTTGGTTGTTATGTACTCCTTAGTAGATTTAATTGATCTTTCATTTATATACTTTTGTTAATAAACAAATTATAAGAAGACAGAAATTATCTAGCATTATCATTTCCATACCCATTATTTCACCTCCTTAGAAATATTCTTGTGCTTGGAGACTGGATACTGGAACACACAATATTCTATGTATGTTCAAACCGTTATAACTTGTCACAATGAATTATCAACCCTTCACTTAAGCTTACACAGAATATTTAAGGGTTAAAACCGTCAGAAATTTTGTACCCCATAATAAATTAAATTACTTTCTAAAACAACAAAATCAACATCAAAGTGCGACCAAATGGTCAATCTGCTTACTGGCATTATTTATTAGAGTACACTGACGCCACCGCTACGAAATTGAAGCCGATTTGTGCGGGTCAGTGGATTGGTCACGTGACTTGGCAAGAAACACAATGTAGTCTTGATATTTAACATTAGCGATGTCTTTTGTTGTTTTATTTAGCTTCTCTTTATATTATAGCTTACGAGTATATAGCAAGGTAGGCAGAGAAAACCTAGTGTTAAGGCACTCCGTTTTTCATACACCGCCCAATTTTGAGACATCTTTTTTGGCTTCCATCCAATATTCGAAATATTGACTGTTGAGTGGCGGAACTCAACGCCGCGTTTCTTATTTAGCCTTAAAAGGGACTATTTAAAATCCTAAACTCACCAAAATAACACTCGAATATATAAGACAGAGTATTGAATTACCAAACATTTCAAGTTGATTCAATAAAATCTGTCTAAAGATTTGCTCTCAAAACATTGAAAAAATGTATCCAAAAATGTGTAAACAGCGTTTGATCGCTGTAAGGTCCCGCGCGTGGGTCGGCATTAACAAATGTCCTTATCGCTGACCCACATACCGCTCTCACATAACAATTTCTAGTAAAATACCGATCGATCTACACTGAATGAGTACTTTATTAAGTGTTTGTACAAGTTCTTTTATATTTTGTGCCTTTGTAGAAAAAAACACTATTTTTTTGGCCTAAAACTTAAAGCTTAGCAATAAAAAATATTAAATATAGACTTTATATAGTTTTATATATTTTAATAGATTCGTGGCAATAGTACTAATATGGCATTTCTGAGTTAATGATTAAATTCTGATTTTGGCATGTGGAACCTTGTGGTTTCGAACTCTATTGGCCGTCCATTTAAAGTCAGACCTTGTCCTTCTATGTACTATACATATTCTAAACAAGCAAACCCAAAAGACAATACTATGCACCGAACCTAGCATCAAAAACGAAAATCCGCATTGCTGCAAACGACTAGCGACCACTGAAACAGCCTTTTATTAAGTAGACACCAACTCACCAAGTGAACGAGACGAAACAGGCAAACTTTCATTTGGTTTTAATCTGAAGAACCTTTGACGCCAGTAATGTGGTCTTTATTGCTTTCGTAATAAAGATTCAAGAGTTACATCCAGAGTTTTAGCGATTGTTTAATCTGATGGTTATTGCGCTCGGTGACATTGTACCAGCGCCTGGTTTGGAGGAGGTCGGACAGGATATTACTAAGCCACAACGTCAGACGCACGCGTTTGGCTAAATGAGAAATAGAATAACAACGGCTTTTTGCCTCATCCTCAGCAGTTTTTGTGTGGAGTGCACATTTGGTACTGTTAAAAGTATAGTTTCTGTTAAAAAAAAATAACATTAAATTCCATACCTGATTGTAAAGTCGTTAAATGTGACCTGTGCTTTTGAGATCCATTAAAATGTAAAAGCTAGTTAAACTACATATATAACTAATATATATGTTTTATTTGCGTAACTTTAAAAAATAAATTTGAACTTTTTTACCTCTATGTCTAATTATCTAAACATTACAATGTAAATTAATTTATTCGGAAGTAACTCCAGTCCAGTTGAGACTCTCGCCACACTGTAGAACAGTATCTGACTGTACACGCAACTGTTGTGGGTTCTTTCCCCACTCGGGAGAATAAATTATTTTCATTTCTTTTGCTCTGGTCTATCTAGACAAAACGGGGCATTGAGTTGCGTCACTTAAAACTTTTATTGTTTTAGTGTAAAAGTGTTTTTTTTAAACACTAAATTTACCTTACTTATTTACTTTTGCTTTAATTTGAGTTGAATATAGAAAACGAAGTGACTTATCTTTCTCTCTTTACATTTTTTTTAATGTAAGACTTTTAGAACAAATAAGTGATCAACTTGTTAACCTGTAGATAGCACTTCTTACTATTTTTTGCATGATCAACGCACATGGTCATAATGAGTCATTCCCATTACATATATAAATACTAAAACGTACGTACTCGTATATAACAGTTAAGACTTAGTTCAATAAAAAAGTACCATCTTCCTAACTAGAAAAAAACTTTTCTTGAACTCAAAGAAAGCAGTTCTAAAACTAGATCCTTATAAAGAAACCTACCTCTGCATATAAATGTGGCGTTGGACATAAATGGCTGGTTTTACCAGATATACATAGCTAAATATGGGCACGTGCCTAGCCTTGTCCTTAAGGAGTTATAGGACTCGGGATGTTAACCTGATGCTGCTTGTAAAAAGTCTATCTGTTTTTATATTTTATGTTTTGTAAACGTTATTGAACTTAACGTAATTAGTAGAAATCTAACAGTATTTTGCAGGGTTGTGGGTTATGGGTTGGGATCCCAGATGTTTTTTTTTTGGGTACCTATAGAAGAAAAAAAAAGTTTTTTTTATTGTAACATGTTTTTATTACCATAATAAGTGTCATACGGACTGACCGATATATATATATATATATATATAGGATAGGATAGGTCTTTAAGGGTTCCTATTTAGCCATTCTGCTACAGAACCTAAAAAGGAAATCCCTGATCTAAAAAATATTCCTGTATATAGCATGGTAGGCAGAGGGAACCTAGTGTTTTTTTAGAGGAAATGAAAATAAATCATTCCCCCAAACAGGTAGTAATATAGATATAATAGATAGTTAAACAAAAAATAAAGTAAAAGAAAAACTATATAGAGAAATTTTAATTTGGCTAATAGTCGTGCAAACTTCCTCTCAGCCCTGAGGCAAAAGCTATTTATATTATCTACTATGAAAACATAATTTCAGTAAAACGCTACTATGTTTACTGAACTATTGAGTCTTGTGCTTTTAGTGAAACTTGCTATACGTAGCAGATTCAATTTTTTTCCGAACCAACCTTAAAATATTGAACCAAGGCTCTGACCTCTTAGATTGGACGGTTCTCAAGCGGTTCGGGTTCAGATCCAGAGAACTTTTTTTTCTAAAAAAACTCTATAAATTGTGGAATAACCTTTCAAACATAAAACAGCTTCTAAAGATCGTCATACATTGAAATTTACTGTAAATACAGTCAGTCTACTGCCACTCAACAGTGGCAGAAATAAAACTAAGAAGTTGATAATCACCGTGCCCCGGGGCGGGCCGGGGGCCATTAAAACAATTTATGTAGACATGTTGTTCGAAATTCCCTCTAATGTGAGCTACGCCGCGGCCTGATTAATCTTACAGTCCTTGTAAAGGATGTACACGCTAAATACACATACAGATAAAATATATATACAGATGCATAATTATGTGCATAGATAAGTAGGAGAATGAGTAACAAGAGATTTGCAAAAGATAGGAAAAAAGCAATAGAGGTAGGTGGGATTCGGTTGACCTTCTAGAACACCATATCGGCGATACTGAAAAATGGCTCATTTATAGTTTTGGCTAAATTAAGCTATTTAGGGTTGGATTGTGATGTGCCATAACTTTTTATTTTCTTCAATATAAAAAAAAATCAAATCTACAAAATGTATTAATTTACCTAGAATTTAGGGATAGAGTCTCAGCCAAAATACAAAATATATATTCGTAAAAATATATGGTTTGAACTTTGAAAATATATATTGTGATCGAAGAAAACCAAAATAAGACAACTTGCCCCCTTGTGATTTGTTAACAAAGTCGGATATAGAACTTATATCTATACAATACTTTCGTGAACTAAAGATTAATGTCTCACCGTTTTGCTCCAGTTTACATAAGGCTGTGTAAGCTAAGAGCGTTTAGCGTTATTATTTTTTTTCAAATTATTTCTATTATTCACAAACTAATGCTGCTACTGATGCTGCAGCTAATACAACAGTTATGTATAATAATGATTTAAAAAAATCTGATTACACATGTTCATTAATAAAGTAAACTATGTATTTAATAAATATTATAACAAGAACCAAGTCCAAGGCACCTAATATTTAACGAATAGTGATATGATTGGAACATTTAAACCTAAGCACAATATATCAATAGTTATTTGCTTACATCTTAGACCACCACCACACGAAATACGCTCGCGAAATTAATTGTTACGTTTATGTCGCGCGCACGCCCCACGGTTTTGCTTGAAAAATCATCTCGATTGCTCACACCAACGATTTAATGACTTCAGTATAACTTATTGAGGTAATCTTTATATATAAAATTTACTTAGAGAACGTCTTAAAAAACTTGAAGTTTGACATGTAGGCAAGGGGGTATAGGGGAGAACTAAGAAAGTATTTATTGAATTTCCTACGGAAATGAAATAAAATGCGATTTTCCAAATTACACCTGAAGTGTTCGCGTAAGAACAACGCGACTAGAGTTTTGTTGTTCGAAATTCTCAAAAAAAGAACTTAAGTGCAATATTGCAGATTCTTCATCAAATATTTACATTTTTTTTATTAAAAAAAATATTTCCTTGATTTCATAAAATCTAAGCAAAATGTTATTTATTGCTAACGGCCTAACATTAAAAATAAGTACACATTACCAAATTCTCAATAACGAAGAGACGGGAGCCCCAGGAAATTACACCAAAAAACTATAAAACAATTTCTTTTTCATCGACTTCAAAGTAATATACCCCTAATAGTATAATAACCACCTAGATTAGTTTACACTCGATAAATTGCACTAAAATTAACAGATGTGACCGCGCCCCGACCTCTCATTTCTACATCTAGATTTATTTAAACGGGTGAACCTTTGATTGCAAAGGCGAAATCCTGTTATAGGTCCAACAGGCTCCATAGTGCTTTAGACTATGACGTATTAGCTATGTATGAAAGTTGCAAATCGGTCGACAGACAAACAAATGATCGTCCGACCTTACCCCTTCGTTCTAATAAGAGGATGAAAGGTTTCAAATTGTTTCTTTTTTTTACACGGTGAACGCTTCGGTTGCGTTTGATATGATAATTCTGTTAACAGGATGCGAGTGTGTCCGTGTGTACGCATTTTGATATTGAATTTTTTTTTCAAAGTAGTCATAAATGTATTTTTTTTTAAATATTTGCAATATATTAAACAATAATCAAAAAGATACATGTCAACCGATTTTGTAAAATGAAATACATAAATAATGGGAAACACTTCATTTACAATAACCATCTTAAATTATTCGAAAACGGGACAAATATAATTTGGCGAACGGAAAAAGGTACGAGCAATATTAATTTAATAATTAATTAATAAATACATCAACCTTTTGAAATTTCCTGAAACAAAATAGGAGCGAGGAAACAGAATTACATTCGTGAATTAAAAATCTTTCGGACGTAATGAATTTTCTGCTCACAGTACAGAGTCCCATCAGAACTCATTGGCCAAATTAGGAATAAAAAATATAAACAGAACAGGGAGCGTTTTAATTGTAAATTGAATTAAATTCGACTGAAATCAACTTTGGTAAAGTCGGGTGCAATTTCTGCGGCTGCTAATGATGGGGAGGTCGGGGACAAAAGAACCCTCGAAACTCCCGACAGGTTTTTTGATTAACCGAAAAAATTTTTACTTTATGAGGGTAATTAATGGAGGTGTGTTACATTACGTAATATTTTTTTTCACAGGAATTGAGTGATTAAGCGCTTTTAGTGTAGTGAATTTTGATTAAGATTTCTACTTGGAGTAATTAGAGCGTGTCGTGTATTTTTGCAAATCATCAATCCTCTACAAGGCCTTTTTATATTTTGAACGTTCACTTTAAAAATAAAGTGCTGGCTTTGTATTAAAAGTTGAATATGGAACAATATAATGTACCTATACAATTTTATTTGTATTTTTTGTTAATATTGAACAGAAAATATTATTTAAACAAAATTTTAACAATTTAAAGTGTTATTCCACTCTTATTTAAAGATTTTCAACTAAAAATATGTAATATGTACATATGTATATACGTAATAAAAACAAATACTGTGGTATGCAATAAAAGATCTTACATCCCCTATCCAGTGTTAGTAAAACCCAGTTGCCGTATTCATTATACAAACTTTCCGTTCAAATATTCAACACTAAGAAAATAGAACTGAAAATTGCGCTAAAAGAACTTACTAATCAAGTACTAACGACTCATCGGAATCGGGAAACGGTGCAAACTTCATCGATATCTCGCATAATTGCACTCTTAAAGCGGGACTATATTAAAATCTTCCACGGAATGGAAGAAATTTCGCCGCGTCTTAATAAGGAGGGCCGAATATTCTAGATATCAGGGAACTGTTCGAATCGCCAGACTTCTTAATGAAATTTTCGGATTACGACTCGCCGTGGTCTCCCCACCCTGTCTCTCCGCCCACAGTTCGTATAAGCTTGTCTCTTTCACCTCGCAAAGGTGCAGTTTCAAGTTTTATGTGAAATTTATTCATAACGTTGTAATTTATCCGTGAGGAGTAAAACGCTTGGTAATGGGAACTTGGGATAATGTTTTCGTGTATTATTATTAGCGGCTTCAGCTTTCATTTCGTAATTCTAAGTTATTGCGCGTGTAAATAAGGGGAGGCGCTGAAATTGCATTCGTTTGGGTCACGCTCTTAAACAAATATGCCGTAAATTGGACTACTAAAAAATTATTTGACTCGTTACTTTTTTTTAATTAAAAGTGGTTTGGTGGAATTTCTGTTCAGTCTAGTCTTATATATAACGCACATTTTATTTTCTTTATATAAACTATTTTTTTTGAACAGGTTTCATCATGTTATTGTTAAATTTAATTATGTATTCGTGGTAAAAATATCACAATAGATCATTTAAACGACAGATGGCTACACAACGTAGAACAGTTTGCATTCAAAATTCAAACTAAAAGCGAAAAGATGTATTTTTGTATTTCTCACAAGAAATTCGAAACGTTATTGAAACACCAAAGTATCTTTTACATAAAGTGAAAGAACTATCTCAAATACTTGATACCGTAAAACGCGACTTTCCGCAGGCTTTAAAACACCGACCATTATATTATTACGCTGCGGTAGCTTCCTAAAGCGTGAACACTTTTGAAAATAACTCGAGAAAGTATGCAAAAGCCGAAAGAATCTTTCGCAGTCAGTCGTCTATGAATGTATAATGATCACTGCAACTCATTTTGTGACGGAATTCAAAGCGAGTGCCTTTGTTCTTTCTATATTTTGTCCATTTCTGTACAATAATGAAAAAAATCAACGAAGCTCGCATGAAAAATTGTAAAGGAAATCTAAATTCAAATATCAACATCATAGTGTACTTAGAATAGTGACAAATCACTATGTTCTCCAAATTTTTATAGACTTTAAATCCAGTGCTAGTGCGACATAATATTTGTTATAAAAAAATCTATGTTAATAATAATTTAACATAATGGCGTTATCAAAATAATAAACATAAAACAAAACATGAAAATGTATATTATAAAGTGGTCAAATTTCACTTTCGTTGTCATATTTACACCCAAATTTATTTCTCAGTCAACAGTAATATAATGTTTACACAAAAATAATAAATCTGATAGCAGCGTTTTAACTAATATACACTTTATAATTTATTACTTTCAAAATTTACTCAACAACTAAAATAATTACTTGTAAAATATAATTATACAGAAAGTGACCTTGGTGTGTGTCGTGACTTACAGTGATAAAATGTTCGATGATAAAAAACATTCAAGCTCTAACAAAACTCAACGAAATGGTTGTAGGCCACGATTTATAGCATGGCTTAAGTACACTCCAGGTCCACGTTTATAAATAAATAAACTTAATTCAACGTAACTGAGTCACGTCGTTAATCGTTTTTCTCGGCTCATTAAAAAATTAAAATTACGTTCAAAATAAACGGCGCACGTTTAAAATAACTATATTTTTCTATTTTTAACTAAGTAATGGTTAGTGCTACAACTTGATTTATTTTATAACGTGTTATTTTCACGTTGTAATTATGTGTATGTGTTATTTTTCTTTACAATAAGCGCAGGTTCAGATGCTGCTGTGCTTATTATATTAAACAATTTCATTAATATAATGTCACTTATATCTTTTTATTTCTTTTATTATAAAATCGTTAAACCATCGTAGCCGAGCGTCTGGTTGAGTGTAAATGCTACAGTTGTGGATTCAAATTCGAGAGAATGAATTATTTTCATTTATTCGTTCTTGGTAAAACATAGAGCGACGTTGAGTTCTGCCACTCAACTCATAGTCACCTATTAGGAAAAGTGGAGAACGAGTATCTAGCCACTAGATTCTCTGTATCTACTTCTAAGAGCTACTATCTAACTATATAAGGGAATGGATCAAGGCTTGATTACAAGCAAATACGCAGTATGTTTATACTTTACGGCGGTTAAGGTTTAACCTTTGATGAGTACTTAATATCGTTTGACACAACTATTTAATGCTGTTTCCTGATAAAAATAGGTTCTATAAATTCAGTAAATCAATAAATGTATATTACACTAAAATAAACATACACTGATGATTTTCATTACGTTCAATATTGCGAATTACCCGTTGCATTATAAATAAATACCATATCACCAAGTATTTACAGAATATAAAACGACTCAGATGGAAATTTTAATACAAACACTCGAATTATTCTAATGTTACAGTTCACAAAAGCAGTAAAAGTTACGAGTGTATACAGCAAAAGTAAGGCAAGAGGGAGTACAATCAATAGTCCAAACAACCTAAGCAACATCGTTTGGAACGGCCAAAGAAACGTAGATTTTATTAAAATATGGAAAAGCTCCGGAATCGAAGTAGCATTTAAAGCACCGTTAAGGAGTTCTGCTTGAAAGTTTTTCAAAAGTGTTTAACGCAAATTGGATTACTTGAGACGAATAGTACTAAACGAGCTTAAATTATAAGATCAAAGTGGGACCGGAATTTACTAAGGAACAAATCATATTACAAGGAATTATCGTTTCTGCTAAGCAATATTTAAATGTTGGTATATTTTGTATTGGACTTTACAGTTGCAAAGATCCTGGTTATTGTTTTTTGTTCATAATTATTTTATTTATAGGAAAGTTTATAACAAAAAATATTATTTTGGCTAAATATTTGAAAATAAAAAATTAAACTTAAACAAATATGAACAAGAAACGAAAATATACTATGTATGTGTTTAATAATTTTACCATAGTTTTTGTAATATTTTACCTTTTTTACTATATATATTACATATAATGTGTGTTAATAGTTGTAATTGTCGACAAGCAAAAACATCATGTATCTACGCCTGCAATCCGCTTAATCCACGGCGCCTCCGGCGAGGAACGTGCGCGATGATGAATGTATAGCCTCATTGCGAGCTGTGGACTTAGATAATACTTTTATTAAACATTTTATATATAAAACAAAATATTTGTATTTTAAACTTGCTAAACATACAACATGGAGAAATTAGAAGGATAATAAAACTAAATGATTACGTCTTGTTACTTAGATGTTTTCGACAAAAATTGTTTATGCCGCCTCTCCAGTCTTAATAACAAGCAGAAAGTGCATATTTTGAATATAAAGTTGAAATGAAGATAATCCAATATCAAAAGTAACACGTCGCTCAAATATATTTAGAATAAAACAAAACGCTTCACGCTGAGCTCTACAAATCGCCTACAGTAGCACCACCAAGTCCATCGACAACCACGTACGAGCATGTATTCGGAGCGCGTTGCGCTAACAAGCTGCAATTCTATTACAAAATTAGTCGATGTCTTCCTTCACGAAATGTTTAATATTTTCATCTCTACGTCTAAGCCACGTTTGACTTTATGGCACCGTAACCGTGTTTCATGCTGGGGATACAATTGTATTACTTTTGTTTATTAAAAGGGGACGAGAATAAAAGGCAATTAGTATGTTTGATAGTACTCTAGTGTTGCTCATGTCATGGCGTATATTAGGAATATCTTTATATTTTCACAAACAAGATCCTTTGAAATATGTTTCTGTATATACTATATCTGTGACTTTAATTCCGTATTGTGTTATTATTTTTTCATTAGCCTGAAGTCGTCGTTTTATTGTGGATCTCATTTCGTCTCAGACAATCTAGATAAGAAATGAAAAAAATAATCTTCTATCATCCCTTCGTTTGTTCTCGCATAACAATATTACAAGGACATAAAATTTTACATAAAGTCCACATTTGTTTTGCGTTCCGTCTTGCATATGAGTGTTCGCAAAAATTCCGATTGACTCCTAACCCCCGCCCTCCCCCGTCACGTACAATCATAAGTGTTTTCTTTGTGGATAGCGAACAGTCAACAGCACCCTTTAACGTGTTTATCCTTTTTGGCCGAACCTCCCCTCGTATACGCGAATATATTGCTAGTGTTATTTTGATGGCGCATTTTTTTTATTTTTTCTGACCCAGTCTTGTTTCTTTTTGGTGCATGTGTGAATATTGGGTGGCAAATATTATTTCTCTAACGTCAACAGGGAATATTTATTTCGACACTGTATCGGAATTTCGTCTCCGAACGATCTAAAGCACCCCTAACGTTCTGTTGCAAATATAAATTGTGAAATTTATTTGTTATTACATTACATCATGGTAGTGTTGTAAATGTGATAAAAGGAAATTTGTAACTTATTACAATAATATCTCAATTTATTTTTGTATTTTTCATGTACCATGACTACGTTACGTTACTACGTTTTAAAGGAAACCTACTATTGAGACATTGCGCTCTTCACTTTCTGTCCAATTTTAGAGTCGTTACGTGTTGAGTTGAGCGGAACTTAACGCCGCTCTTTGTCTTATTACCATCGCAAGGAAATGAAAATAATTCATTCACCCGAGTAGAAATTGAACCTCCTTTACCAATTAGAAACATCCGTCCATCGTATGGATGGATATTTATCTTACAAAATTCTTTTTTATACAATTTCGATAGAAACGAAAATATTTAATGTTATCTTTATTGGTACCGTAACCAATAAGACACATCATGTTCCCTAAAATAATTTCATACAGTATCTGAAACAATATCCTAAACAACTTTCGTTTACCATTCACAAGGAGAGTTGATAAAACAAAAAAACAAACATACAAGATTTATTAATTTTAATCAATCAAAAACCTAAAAAGACCATTATAACTAAGCAATAAAGTCTAAATTTCCTTACCAATTGAGAAATATATTACAAATTTCTATATGAACATGTATGTACTGTATGTACAAGGTGCATATTCCGTTGTTACTATTCTTTATGCGTCGTCGGTCGGCTCACAACGCTTAATCTTCCAAATTTATAATATGAATACTCCAATTAACGAAATTAACGGTCTTTCGAAACATTAACCGGTACGCCTCATTGGCGCGACGATGTATGGCCCCCGTTGTTATTTTTTTGTTTAATGTCGATTCTTTTTTGTATATTAATTTATTGCTTAATTTAAAGTCAATTAGTAATTATTGGTTGTGCATCGATCTTAATATTAGGTTGTTATGCTTTTTTGTCGTGATCGAGTTTGTAAGTACTGTTAATAATATATAATCATTATCTTTTTATTTCCAAACTCTGGTAACGATACTAACGAGAATTCTACGACATAATTCTGTCTAACAACACTTCCAGAATTTGACTGTAAGTGGGGAACGGACGTGTCTTGATGACAACAGAGTGTTTTAAAACTAGGTTCACAGGTTCCCTTTATCTACCCTGCTATGTGCCTCTAGGCGATCATTATTGAAAATAACATACAAAAAGCCAAAACACTGTTGACCACTATGGCATACTTATACAATACTGCGTTAAAATATTTACACATGCGATGCGTATTATTAACATGCGATGATTGTGGCTTCAAATTTGGATTCGGAGGAATTAATTTAATTTTTTTTTCGCTTTAGTTACAAAATAATTCGAGTTATACATAAATAGATACACATTTTTTTACAATTTAGCTAAACCACATAAATTATAAATGAATTTCGAAATGTTCTCTAAACGTTTCAACAAAAATAAAGTTTTAGTCTTCACGTTTAAAATTTACATGCGGGGTGATCGAATGTAAACAGACGAGGGATGGTTGCGTCTTGCAATAACAGACGTCTCAAACGCTGAGAAAAACACCGGATCCGTTACTACTACATACTTATATGATTATTTATCTTCACTATGTAACCCGCAGATACGTAAAAGGAACCTGGGAACCTAGTGTTAAGTTCCGTTCCCATCTTTCCGGCGAATACTGGAGGCATTACGTGTTGAGTGGCGAAGCTCTGGTAACTTACTAAAAAGATCGTGATTATAAAAAAAGGCATAAGTTTTATAACAATATTGATCTAATATAACGTCTGTCTAGCTTATAAAGGTGAAAGAAACGATAAAACTTTTCTCAAGTTCACCTTCTATAGTCATAAAATTTAATGAATTGTCAAACAAATGGTGATTTGTTAGAAAAATATAAGAAAAATGTAAAAAAAATATATTAACGCAATTTCTTCTGTGTATGTATTTACGATAATTTTATTAGCAACAAGATGGAACGTGCAAATCAAAATTGCCAAACAACAGAGTAAATGTTTATAAAAGAGAATTTAAAGAAAACTCCAGAGTGATAACTAAGTATATATTATTTTTGAGTATAATAGCAAAATGAAATACATATTAATAGAAAAAAATATATGTAAAATGTATTTGAAAGAAGCTAGATAATGGGGAACGGAAATGTTTTTAACGGGAATGGAATTTTAATAATAGGTTCCCTCTGCCCTCTTTGCTGTGTGCGGGATTCAGCGTGATTTAAAAAAACATAGCTAGAACTCACGCCTCCTAAAAAAGTCTAAGCGCTATAGCCAGTTCACCCGTACGTTTTTATACATGTGACCTAGAAGTACAAGAACACATAAATACATAATTTCAGAGAAGCACAGGTTCAAGTCCCGCTACATTTAAAAAAATATACGTTATTAAATATTTCCCTTTCCGTAGAACTATTAGTTGGATCAATTATCGAGGAAGTCTATATACTATATTACGATTACTTATAATATAGTATGATTCCTTAGGTTTGCATAAACAGTGTTCTAAATTAAATATTCATTAGGTTTTTTTTTGGTTTTTAGTCATTGAAGTCATTTCTTTAAACGATTTTTTTAAAAATTTTATTTTTAACTATTCATTCAAGTTGAGAATAAATGTTGTGTTGGGTAGTCTATTACATCGTATTAATAGGCGGTTGAGGCCCGTCGTGGGGCAGTGCCACGAACGTTCGACTGTAGAGACGAAAAGTTCAGAATTCAATTCAATTGCGAGGTGTGAGGCAATGAAATATTTAATATATATTATGTTGTAATACCTATTATATTTTTTCTCATACATATTCGATGCACAGAAAGCTTTACAACAGTTACAGTTTTCTTATATACCTACATATATATAGATCTAGATGATATTACATAAATGAATGTCAGAACTACCATTTAATATAATTAAGCCAAATTCGCGACTCGTTCAAATACGTTTCGCGAATCTCAAACAAAATGTTGGAGCACTTTGTTTATAGATTGATATTGTCGCATAAAGCGGGACCCCGGTACGAACTAATTAGAGGTCGTCACCGCGGAAAGGTAATTTAGCGAATTTTCAACTCAATCAGTCCTTTAATATTTGCACAAAACGAGAGTAATTTCGTTAAACGGTTTTCGTTGGAAGTTTCTCAAGTATAGATATGTATGTATGTAGGTATTGCTGTCTGTGTATCATGTGTAAGTTTCTGGTTATCAATACATATTTGAAGAAAAGTCTTGAAAAATTAGATTTCTGGTCTGAGGTCGTGACGTAGAGGCACAAGCGTGTGACTGTAAAAACGACAAGAAAATTTATTAATATTTTCATTTCTTCGCTTTAGTAACAAGGCAAAACGCGGCGGTAAGTTCCGCCCCTCAGCACGCAAAGCCTCAATAATTCGGCGGAAAGTGGGCAACGGAGTGTCTTAGCAGTAGGTTTCCTCTACCTACCCTGCTTTATGCGGGATACAGAGTGAAGCTGAAAAAAATACAATAAATAATAATAATAATATGAAAATGGAAACGTATTAAAAAACAACAAGTGTTCATAAACATTAAATCCATTCGTATGTTTTTATCTTAAGGCTTTATTATCGGTCTGCGTATTAATCCGCCAATTAAAACTTTGCTTATGCAAAAACATTCCCAAACAACTTGTTAGGGATTTTCAATGTTCTCAATTCTTTTGAATTTAGCCGGTTTACCTTCTGACGAGTTTAAACACAAGTTTCGAGGGGTAATTGGTTTTTGACAAACCTTCGATTTGTGTTTTGATTTAAGGTATTTTATTTTTGTTTAGGTGTGAATTATTTTGTGTAATTTCTCTGTTCGTATAGGAATTGAGAGCGCTTGGAATAATAAATTTAAAATCAGCTTATGAATGAAATCTTTAAAATCAATAATATCTTAAGTAAGAACTTTATACAAGACCTTAGTAGTGCGGGGTTCAAGCGTGCGACTGTAACCGCGACAGGTCGAGGGTTCGGTTCTCACTTTAGACGAAATGTTTAATATTTTATAAATATTATTAAAAAATATTAACTAAATCGTCATACGTCATTAAGTACATAAATATACCCGTAGCTTGATGTATAAATGAATATATTATATTATTGTTTCACGTATAACACTGTTACAACAAAACCTCCCAATCCATTACGTGTAAAAACTGAAACAAAATGAATAGCTTTCCTTATGCAAGCGCCACTTTCTAATATTTCAGCGCCTCTTCGACTTTACGCCTCTCATTTGCTAAAACTTCCGTTGTGGTGCAGAGTTATAAACGGATCTTAGAAACGGCAATATATAAAAAAAAACTACAAATATATTATTTACTTATTTTAATATTAATACAATAAATAATTGATTACATCAATATTGATAACGTGATGTAAAATAGCCTTCCTCAATAAGTAGACTATTCACAACAAGAATATTTTTTCAATTTGACCCAGTAGTTTCTGAGATTAAAATTCAAGCCAATATTTTGTAATACTTATTAGTTATTATCTTTACACAATTTCTAAACAAATGATAAATAACTAATTATTTTTACATTTTCTCATTATTTAAAACCATTACATACAATAATACTACAATAATACTGCTAAACAAGGCCTTATTGCAGATAATGGCTAAGCCTTACAAAATACTAATTTCTCCAATAAAAAATACGTTAGCAATATACAAATATATATTATATAAAATATTATTTTCCTACGAAATCTATTGAAATTAATGATTCTCATTATATAGATATGGCAAATGTAGGATTCAACATACTCGTAATACTTTTCAATGGCAAATCTATGCCACATTAGGTCTGCACAGTGATGAATGTGCCAAGTTTGTCCATGTCAGGGGGAAAAAATCGCGGGCGCCGTTACCGAACGGAAATAACCGACCCCAACCTTTGATTGGCAGGCGTGCGAGCGTGGATTTTTTGAAATGTCTTCGCTATACTGGGATTTCTTTTGGTTTTTTTCTTAATAATGAGTTTAAGTTATGTAATTTACATATGTTATACTATTAGTATAAAGTCATTATTTATCTATCGTGGAAATTTTGTATGTCAAATATACAAAATCTATTATTTCAATTTTTTTAAATATTTTAGTTGGGAAAATTCTCATTTCAACAATAAGAATAAAAAATAAAAAAATAGAAAACAAAAACAAAAAATACCGCCTTTATTTTTCCTACAAATCTAATTATAACATCATAAATATTTTACATACAAACAGACATCAAATAATACATATATAGCTATAAACTCAACAATTCCATAAAACAGATCGAGATCCAAAGCAATTCGGTGGCATTTACGATTCAAGAGCCCACTTTAACATCCTGTACGTATTTACAGGGTGATGACGCTATAAAGCTCACAATATAATATTGGTAAACGTTTGACGTGTAATCTTATCGTAAAAATGCAAGAAAAACATCAAATTATGCGCTTCTAAGTCAATCTTATTACC
Organism: Heliconius cydno galanthus; assembly: GCA_036379175.1. NCBI lineage: Eukaryota > Metazoa > Arthropoda > Insecta > Lepidoptera > Nymphalidae > Heliconius > Heliconius cydno. The sequence continues at coordinate 1,829,698 of JAKRZM010000891.1, read as the reverse complement.
TTCCGACTGGTTTTGGTTCTGTTTGGTCTCTTTGGACTGGTGATGTTCTTGTTGGTATGTAAGTGTTGGAGGCATTTTAAATATGCTATCGATTTATTATAAACTTGTCTTGTGTCGATCATAAATAAACTAAAAATAAAAGAAAGTAATCTTAACGAAAGATGTTTCGAAAAGTATAAATGATAATCAAACTCGAGCCTGTTCCGTTCACAGTCGCACGCGGATGCCTCTGTGACTGGCGTCTAAAAAAGCATATTATTTTAAATGCAATTATCTCAACTAAACATTTGTAATTGTCTCAACTGTACAATCGTTTTATCAGTTTGAAAAAAATATATACATGTTAATAAATTATAATTTATATTTAAATATTTAACGACTTTTGCTATTTTCACGTTCACAACTGCAATCTGCAACGTACAGAATAAAAAACTTAAATTATTTTTAATAGAATTTTTAATGAAAATGTAAAATGAAATGTAAATCAGCGCTACAATATTCTTCAAGTCCGACGCTATCGTGGAAATTTGCATGCTACCTTAATAAGCTGGCCTCTTATCGTTTGCAAAATGTCTCCAACACATGGACGTCAGAGCGATATGGCGATATACTTGACGGCTGCGATACAGATAACCTATTTTTATTTCATCTGTGGAAAAAGTGCTTGTTAAGCTGCTTTTTGGGTTAAATATAAATAGGTTATCTGTGATACTGGTAACATTATATTTAATCTTAATATTTAATCTAAAATATATTTAATCTTAAATTAGCAGTACATTTTAGAAAATATCTTAAAAATATAATAAAAATTGGAAGGAAGAATTTTTGGAAATAAAGGAGAGTAAACGTATTTTAGAATAGTAGAATAGTACTATATTTCAATAACATATATTTAAATAAATTTATGAAATTAAGATTTGTAAAAAAAATTAAGAAACTAGGCTCTTTTCAATCTCTTAGTGTCTTCAAAACATGACGATATACAGAGATCTGCTTAACAGGTTAATCTGTTTTCAATTTACTCGATGTTTTATATAATTTAATTTAAAATATTTTGATCGGTATTTATAAAGCTTTGGGGAACTAAAAGTGGATTACGTTCGCTTTTAAATAACTTACATATAATATGTGAATTTTGACTAACTTTAGTTTTTAAATAGATGTTTATCAAAATAAAATTTCAAAATATATTAAAATGTTCTTTATTACATTCATAAAGAAAATGTTACACATGTTCTTGTTTTTCTTTTGAGTACGTAAACGTAATTAAAGCTACCTTGTTTAGTTTCCCTTTTACAAAATTTTAAAACTACAGCATGTTCCTAAACATTCTGCAACTTGAAAATTAATTCAAAAAGAATTTACATATGGATGTATGTGTAGGTATACACATATTTAAAAAACATGCGTAGCGTGCGCTCGGTTTCCTCCATAAAAGTTGGTCCCGGCGACGGGCAGCAAACTTTCCGCGTTCACATTACCTAAAAGATTATTCAATTTGAATAACTCTAAAAAGCTACGTCGACCGAAAAAGACGAAACCTGTGTATTTTTCAAACAAATCCACAGCAAAAGTTGTTGCGGAACGGATCTCCGCCTTTTCCTACAATCTGAATTGCAAATGGCAACGCGATGACGGCTTTATATAAAACTAAAAGTGTCGGGCGAACTTCAGATTAAACTTCCCCCGCAGCCGCAGGTATAGAAACAAAAACCTCACTTACAATTATGATAATTCCGGCCGCATCTCCGGATTGAATTTGCATGGCGATCCATGGCTGGCTGTGTCAACTGAGCTACCTGCTTGATGAATAATGTAGCCGCCACTTACCTGGGTTATTAACATATTTATTAATAATATAAATACGAGACGTCCGCTCCAGTCGGCGTCTCGGCGACGAATGGCGTCTGTTCTGTTGACACAGCAGCGAGCAGGGACTTCCCCGGCAGCGAGTAGCGACCTGCACGGCGTAATGTATGGCATTCGTTAGATAAATTGAGTTAGAACGTCCCACGTTCATTCAACTAATGTGTACAGAATTAAACACAAATATCGTATATACAGAGTTTGTTTGCGCTGCGACAAACATTTTGACGATTTGTTTGCAATACTGACTACATATGTATATCTGTATGTTGGTACATATGTGTATGTTGGTACAACGGTATGTATTATCTGTACACTGCCCCAGTACCCAGGTATTTTTTAAGCTTTACGCTGTTTCCCGCGCATGGCAGGGTAGACACTTAGAGGGAACCTGGGAAACTATTGTTAGGACAGTCCGTTCTCATTTTAAAAAATCCGTTTACAACTTTCCACCGAATTCTAGAAGCATTACATGTTGACTGACGGAATACAACGCCGCGCAGTGCCTCGTTAAGATCACACGCTAATAGTATAATGAATTGGATAGTTTAATTGAATTGCTCATTAAATACAATTTTTGCTATTAAACAGAAATGAACTTAGCGGTGAATGGGAAACGGAGTTTCCTAACAATAGGTTCCTTCCGCCCTACTATATACAATATACAGCAAAAAGCCAAAAAAAAGAAAATTTATTAATAATTTTTCACATAACTCCCCAAAACAAGCAATAAAATTTTTATTAAATCATGTATTTAGCATTGCGAAGACACCCAAGGCGCCATTCGCGTTTAAGCACTTTCTATAAAAGAATTGCCATGCATACAAAATTTAATCTTAGTTGAAGATCCGACGTTTACCTTTTTATATCAACCTTAAATCATTATATTTCCCAGCGGAACCTTCCCGCTACGGAGCCTAACAAGTACCTCCGTAGTATCTCTATAGTACCTTCACACAGTAGATGCATTCTGATCGTAAATTTTCTACATTTCTAAATTAAATACGTGGTTCGCAGGTGAAATTTAAAGAACTGACCGAGTGAGTTGCTATTTCTCTTGTGAAATTGGATATGTTTACGTTTTTGGGATTATTTTAAATCGTATTTTGTATAGCGGTCTCATGGTGCAGTTGTTAAATATCTGGTTGTAGTTCTATGTATAGAGATTCAAATCTCACTTGGAAACGTTAACAATGTTTGTTGTTTTGTCTTTACTAGGTTAGTATATATTTTTAGAGAGTAATTATCAATGGGATTTTTAACTATATTCTTTTTTTTAACATAACAGGGTAGATAGGGAAAACCTGGCTTTGTCTCGTTACCAGAACGAAGAAATTAATATATTCAATTTTTCATTTCTCCGAGTGGGGATCGAACCCACAACCACACCACAAATATAAACAATCCACCTAAACTTATAATTTAGATATCACTAACAAAACTGTACTGCGTAATTAATCTATGACAAAGTTATTGCGCTTAATTCGCAAACCGCCATTTGACGTTGTAATTCATTTGAAACCGCAGAATTGAATCAACCAAGACACTAGAGGCTACATTCACACCTTCTAAATACTGTATGACTAAATAGTGTCTTATTTAATATTTATGATTTATTCACATCATTTCAAAACTTAAATAATATTTTAAATATTTTATATGTATTATTTATTCATACTATTTTGAAACTAGATATTTAGTAGGTAACTAGGCTTTAAATAGATTTAATGAACGCTTAGATTTTAATGCGGTTTTCACTAAAAACAGAAGAGGGTGAAACTGTGTGCTAGACACTAGGTATTTCATATTCATACAACTTATATAAAAATATTTTGTATAAGTTCACACATTCATGTCCTTGAGTAAGAATCAAACCAACAGCTAGTCGCATTTACTCTCTTGCCTCGACTTGCTGCAAGCCTCTTGTATAAGAATAATTTATGGCATATTAACCGTGTTTACATTTGAAATCTTCTTTTAATATCTATCATAATTCTACGGAACTCAACGCCGCGTATAAAAGTAATCTTCAATTAATTTCATACCGCTTTTATTGCAATAAAATTTAGAAGTAAACATGAACGTTAGTCACGCGTGATGGTGTTTGCTTTGTAAAGAGCATTGGACCGATGTTTTCATTTTTAGGCGGAAATAACAAAAATATTAGTTTTTTTAGGTTACATTTTTAATGTGTTTACTGTTTTGCTATAAATATTTGTGATATCTCAGTTGAAATGTATTTGAATGTTACCGGGATTGGTTTTGGTTCAATCCGTGTGAAGTGAAATTATTATAATTATACTATTTTATCTAGAAGCCATCGCGACGGATGTAGGTTTGATTCCCCAATGTTGCTCTGGTAACAAGGCAGAGCGCTTCGATTAGTTCCGCCACTCAACTCGCAATGCCCTTGATGCCCAATGAGTGTCTTAACACTAGGTTCACGCCCGCTCTGGTATAAGTGGGCGCCTTCCACTGTGGGAAGCATAAATAAAAATATTTTTTTCATGAAATAGTGAAATAGTAAGATAAAGAGCGGCGTTTACTTCTTCAAGAGAATACATAGTATTTATAAAATGGATAGAAAGTAAAGAGCGGAGATCAGCTATGTATGTTACCCTTGAAATGAAAATATCTCGAAAATTAGACAGAAAGTGACATTTATTATGCGGGAAAAGGAAAATGAGGCTAATCGACTATTTCATACGAGGTATATTCTAAGCTTTATATGACACTATAATTAAAATATTCATACAAAATGAACTGTAAACGAACCTGTTGGACTAAAATATACCACATTCAAGTTAATTAATGCTAGTTTTAATCATGACGTGATTAAATGTAATTAAATGAAATTATAACAATATTATAATATTAGTATTTCTGTTATTGTGTAAACTGTGGCAATTAGCTTCATTTTACTGAAATCGAGCTCGTGTGTACTGAAAGAGGTTAACGTTTAACATTTTGCTATGTAACTTAATATAGAATTTGAGGCCAGTCGTGCTGAAGGGACAAAAATCTGCTTCCATTCTCTACTTTTCGCCGAATACTGGAAACATTTGCCTCCACCGACACCGGAGCGAAGAAATGGAAATATACATTTAATATTTAATTTCCTCGAGTGGGGATCGAACCCACTACCAGTCGCGATTATGATTGCACAAAAATATGTATATAGGAGTATATATATATTTCAAGTAGCAAAACCAAAATAGGCGAGCGGTCAGGCCACGGCGAACTTTGCGAACACGTGAGATACAAAATTCAATTGTAAATTTGTAATGTAGACGGATGGTCTTGCTACCAGCGCGCTGTATAAATCATTCTAGCAGTTGCATCTATTTTGAACTTGCAAATCTGACCCGTGGTGGCAGAGGTAACAGATTTTTGACCTGTTTCCTTCTTAGTTTGTTACTGACTGACCTAAAACGGAGCCAGTAACCAGAACTATTGCTTGATATATTTTGTGTTGAATCTACTGACAACAACTATTATTTAGAAAATTGTAACTATCGAATCGTCTATCATATCATGAGGATATCTTGAAATCGGAAAGAACGAATTGAGTTCTGCCACTCAACACGCAGTGTCTTAGAATGTAAAATATTTAGAAACGTATAACTATTTGAAAGTAGCGAGACGAGATGATAGGGGGATCATCGATAATCTATCCTAGACGATTTTTGTCTACGAATGCGCCTTGACGACTTCAACCTTATTATAAAATCTATCTATTTTAATACACACTGTATAATGTACAGTGTGGTCACTAATACTCTCTGTTTTATTTAATTTGCCACATTATTCCACTCTATCATTCGGAAATCTAATATCTGTAAAGAATAGAATAGAATTGTATTGAAACCGTCACTTTTGTTACTCAGGGCTCGTCTTTGTGGAAACACCGACGTTATAAAGATTAATATCTGTACATTATCATGTTGGTTCTTATGTTGATAGTAAAACAATAATATAGTAAGTAGTATTCTATTATTACTTTTTTTCAGCTTCCCGCATATATCCCGTATATAGCAGCATAGGCAGAGTTTACATAGTGTTAATGCACTCCGCTCCCAACTACTAGCCTAATTTTCAGGACATTGGCGTGTTGGATAGCGATGACTTAACGCTGCACTTTGTGTTGTTTCCCAGAGCGAGCGAATCAAAATGATCCTTCCCCCGAATGGAAATCGAACCTGTAGTTGTCACGTTTTGAGTTCGAGAGGCCGTCTACAGTAATTTTGAATAATGCGAGCATAATAAATAACATTTCATAACAAACATAAAATATACTATAATAAATTAACTTTATTGTGCTAATTGAATTGAATCAACTCCTCAGTAATTTCACAGCGTAAATTCATTAACGTTTAATATTTACCTTTTAATTGTTTACGGTCGAATGAAACCAAAAACCTGAGAGAAATATTTACTTTTATAGAAGTTATCAAATTATGCACGTTACTATTAATAAATTACATAAAATTCTGCTGGTTTTGTTACTTTATATGTACGTATATAATTATAATGAAAAAAAAAATAGGTTCACAATTCCCCGTATAGCAGGATAGGCAGAGGGAACCTATTGGTATAAAATGGCGGTTCTTAAGTTTCTGCCCAATTTTAGAGACGTTGTGTGTTTTGTGGCGGATATCAACGCCGTGGTTTGTCGTGCAAGCAGAACGAAGCGCCTCACGCTAAGCCTCCAGAATTTAATATAAACGGAAGTGTCTTATTTCCCAGGTTCCCCCTACCTACCCTACGTGCTATCATTTCGTTGTTAATTAGTTATTTCAACCTGGTAACCAGGACGAAGCAGCATGCAAAAACTAGTAGCATGACAAAATACAAAAATACTATATAGGTAGTTTCAAACTTACCAATCCGTTCCTACAACGTTGAAAACAATATTTCATCGAATAATGTCACTCGAATAATTGAAAATTCTATAAGCAATATCCAGAAATAACTCGTGTAAATACTAACTCGCGGTACTCGATACTCGTTTACAATCAATAATGCAACGTCAAATCGATACCAATGAAACTACATTGGACTATTTTGTTAGATTACTATTACTATTATATAGAGTATATTGAAATTGATTGAACATTATATTCTTGAATAAGTTAATTATTAAAAATCTATTTTTTTTTTTGTAACGGGTACTTTTATAGAAACGAAATAAAAAGATATTTAACTTCGAGTCGTAACATATTTTGCTTTTAATGTTTTCTTAGCTTATTCAAATCTGATTCGAAACTCAACTGTTCTTAACACTAGGTTTCCAGGTTCAGGTCAGGGATATACAGCGTGAAGAAAAAAAAATCTTTGTATGTGAGAAAAAGAAGTGATAAATCACTAGTTCCACTATATCAAATGAAAAAATAAACTAAAGATACACAATGCGGCCATTATAACGCATAATTTGTATTAGAAAATAAAATTTTCATAATATATAACAAAAAACTTGCGTGAAGTTTTCTAAGAAACAATATAAACGGGGTTAGAAACTTGAGAGTGCTTTTATATGGGCCGCCGCTAATTTAGTTTATGTATAAACAACTAAAGTAGTCTTCTATTTATAATTTAATACTGTAGTAGTAGTAGTATGAATATTCATCGTTTAATATGATAATGGGAAGAAGTGTGCGCTCGATAAAGTATGCTTAACTCAGGGTAGTGGGTTCGATTCCGCCATTTAACACACAATGTCTGCTAAGTTTGACGGAAAATGGGGAACGGAGTGTTTTGACACTAGGTTAGGTTAGGTACGCGAATAAGCAAAATAAAGAGCTTAGCTTTCTTAACTTAAAGATCCATATTCATTATGTTATTATTGCAAAGTTATCTCACAAATTCTATATTAGATTTCTTTCATCCCCTAATTTCGTTAGCTATAAAAAAATACAAATTTCACCCTCGCACTGTAATTTTTTCCACGGAATGATATCGTCACGTTCTGCCTAAATTGCTCGTCTACGTAAAATCTTTTGTATAACAATTTCAATTCTTTATTATATTTTTTTTTATAAATTACTTAAATATCTGTCATTTTATCAAATTATATTAATGTATTTGCTTTTTCTTAATGGTAGCAAGTAAGCTTATATTAATCATGTATTAGTGTACGAAGCCGCCGTCGCGCAGGTTGTGAGTTCGAAAGAATGAGATATTTAATATTTTCGGTTGTCTCGCTCTGATACCTAGATAAAGCGGCGTTGTCTTTAATACCCCCAATTTGAAAAGTGTCTTGCTACTAGACTATACATACATACAAATGTTACAAATAAATATTTCCACAAGCTGAATTCGAACCTACAATAACCTCATAATTACACACCTTGTATACACATACATACACACAAACGTACATACATATATCCACAAAGTGTTTTCCACTGTAGACCGCATTTTTCAAAAGCGTAGTATAAATAAAGGGGGTTCCTTTAAGACACGTGTACAATCTCACGCATAGCACTAACATAATAATATATTGATATTGCAAGTCAGCTACTAAAACACCTTTCAGCGTGATAATAACACATTTTTTTTAAGTAAAGGCTGTGTAGAGTAATGGATATGGATACTAAATGCTTGTTCCGTATATATATTTAAACTACGGGCCAGGTGTGGCGCAGGAGCACAAAGTGTGACTGTAAACACGACAGGTTGTGGTTTCGATTTCCACTCGAGGACATTAAATATTTATTTAAATTTATATTTTCATTTCCTCGCCTTGGTAACGAGGCAAAGCGCGACGTTGACGTGACGTTCCACCACTCAACACGCAATGCTTCCATAATTCGACGGAAAGTGAGGAACGGTAGTGTCTTAATGGGAACGGTGTGTCTTAACGCTAGGTCCCTTCTGAAGTATGTAACATTCCCAAGTTCCATCTGCTTACTCTGGTGTTTGTGTAAATGATACCGAATAGAACATTTCTACTATTTCCAATATTTTTACGAATGTTTCTACCACTTCTAGAATTTTTTTTCTGTGCAATTCATTTATAAGTAAACTATCGCGGGCTCTATTTGTAGGGAAAATAGTTTTGAGGTTAATGTTCCTTTAGTAGTAATTATGAAAACGTTTTTAAAACTATAATAACTTTATTAATATGTAACATTACTGATAAAATATTATTATTTTTTAATCCTTGGGGATATTTATATTATAGGTATATTGCGGCCGTCATGGCGTCTGGGTCGTAAGTTCTATTCCTAATCGGAGGAATTTAAGCAAACATACAATGTCTCGAAAATTGAGAGCATATATGTATACCGCTATTTGCGGGATACAAGGTCCCACTTCCTTTTCTTTATTTCCTGTATATATTTATATCTGATGTATTTATAAACACATTTTTTTGTTTTACTCTGAGTCTCTTTATAAATATTGAAAATAAGTCAACATTTTTACAATGGAAACTGAACGAACACTTTTAAAATTTTTATTAATCTGTCAATCAACAAAAATAGATAAAAGTCCAATGAAACCGAATACAAGAAAAATGAAACTTTATTTTTTAAATAATCTCACTTAAAAAAAGACAGCCTTAGGCATGAAAATGTAGTGAACACCTCTGAAGTTAATACAATATGAAATTAATTTATTTCTAATTTTCCCAGAACTCAAGAATTTCGAGCTTTCCTTAGAATGTTGCGTATTTTTCGAGGCTTTACCGAAAGAAACCTCTTATCTTATCAAACTGGCACGAATTTATTACAATTGTGACTTTATTCTACTTATAATTGTTTGGATAAGGATTTTTCTAGAAATAATAATAGTAATATTTGTATTTGGTGAAGTCTTATCATAAATATTATGTACTTATATATAATATCAGAAGTTATTGGCGCCATCTTGGAACACTTAACTTGTAGGGTAAAACCGGGATAGATGTTCCACTTTTTGAAATAACCGTATAGTTTAAAAAATATTAATCATTTGTATGAATTTATCTATTAATAATTTAATCCTGTTTTGGTTTATTATTTGCTTTTTTAACTTATCAATACAGTACAGATTTAGATTTACAGATATTAGTTTTTTGGGAAGAAAATGAGACTCGACAAGAAAGAAAAAATGTTTAGAAAAATATTTAAAGTAGGTATAAATCGAACCTACAAGCATCGCGTGCCTTATGAGTAATTTCTGAATTCAACTGTGATGGCGTCAATAACCCAAAATTAACTTTTTCATAATCGTTATTGGGATTGGATAGAAAAACTGTAAAGCGCTTTAGTTAAGTAGTTAGGGCGAGGGCGTGCCGCCGCGCGCCTGGCACTAACTTAGAAGGGGATACTGTAAAATTGCGGTCAGATTTCATTTAGTTCTTGCACTTATAATTGGTGATGTTGTATATAATTTTTAATTACAATGCAAAAATATAAACACAGCGTCTAATTAGAAACGCGACGGTTGTGAGTTCAAATCCCACTAGGGGAAAGAAATATTTTCATTTTGTCGCCTTGGTAACAAAGCAAATTTCGAAGTTATGTTACGCCACGTAATATCTTAAAAGTTGATTGAGTTAGAGAGAAAAGATTAAGAAACGCAAAGATAAAAGGTAGAGTTATTCCTTCTCTTGTCCTCTTCCTCTTCACAATGAGTAAAAATATAATTCTACTTTTACCAAAGCTAGTTAAATTGATATAATGAATCTATCTTTATATATGTAGTTACGAGTATATAGACAAGCTGTACCTGTAGAAATTTTCAGATCGCCTAGTCACGTAACATTCAGCATAGTTGAGGCTAGGCGAGACCCATTTATCCAGCAATAAACACTGAGCTAATGGCGGCAACAACCCTGACGAAGCTATGAAAGTGCCATTATAGTTTTAGCTTTTCTAGGTCTCGAATTTCAACTAAAGTCTTGGTTTTTACTACAATTTCATTAGATAACATGTCGTCCAACGAACAGCGGATATTCAAATTCTGTAACGGTTTTTCAGGATTACGTTTTATTAACTCGAGTTGGAATCGAACTCACAACCGTCGTGAGTACAGTCAGACGCTATCACACCACCTGTCATATCCACTACTGCTATAACATTCATCGTGAATCGTCAAAATAATTTAGCAATGACTCTTTTAATAGACCTCCCACCCTCCACATGAGCGGCTTCCAATATTTATATAAGCAACATTTTATTTAAAATTTCCCAATATCTCTTCCCTCTAAAATCATTACATTACATTTATTTGACAGAATATCTCCAAAGGAAAACGCGAGTCACACTTTTGATTAAAACGAGCCCCTCAATAGATGAATTGATTGATCGAGCTATACCAGTAGTATAGAGACATTTAAAAATGAACTCCCTACCACCGAACGCAAACAGTACCGCGTCAGCGGTGTCATTAGCCTTCTGAAAGCGTTTAAACTGAAATGCTGAATCACAAAATTGTAAAAGGTACAGTTTTGTATTAGATATATTTATTATTATGTATAATAGCGATTTTATCTTTTTAAAATGGCCTTTTCGTTTGTATTCATTTAGCATTTTCTATATTGGTGTAATTTTTTAGCTTAATGCTATATGCCGTATATAGCAGGATAGGCAGAAGGAACCTACTATTTGAAAATTTAGACTTACCTCGTCTGATTTCTTTCCATAGCTAGGAAATAAAAATAATCCATTCCCCGAGTGAGAATCGAACCTACAACAAAATTAATAGATTAATTATATAATCCTCAATCAAACTACAGTAGGACTGTAATAGTGAATTTCGCTTTCTATTAAAGCAATCGCTAACAGTTCTAGAGCATCAATGTATGTATTTATATTATCCTGAATGTGTCGATTGAGAGATCCCACGTACAATTGAATGTGCATATCAATCGACTGTATAGTGATGTACCCAAGTCTTGTTTATCTATAGTTTTGCGAATGTTTATTTTTAAAACGCTTCTATTGGATCCATTTGTAATTATTCAAATATGTTATAAATTGTAAAAAAAAAGATTTTTTCTTAAATATAATAATTGTATCATCACGAAACTTAACAATTATATGTAGCTTAAATGACAATACAATAATATAGTATTATGGAGCTGATTTGGACTTGAGTAGAATAACTCTTCAAAGTTTACTAGTAAACTTTAGATTTACTTGTACATTTATAGCTCCAAGCATATTATATAGCAATTGGTGCAGAAAAACGTATTTTAAGTTTTTTTAGCCTACCTACCTGTGAAACTATAAAAAATGGAGTACAGACTTTACCTAATATAAATAGTAACATTGTCGATACATCCCAGCTCTAACAAATCGCGGGCTTTGGAGCGCATTCCGCGGGCCGACATTACCATGTCAAAAGCGCCGCCGCGGGGAAAACGTGCATTTTTAACGGAATAGCCCTACGGAGTTACTCGTACTGTGTATTTGTAAGTATTTAGGATGGAAAGCTGTATAGATATAGTTTGTATTGTTTGTATATAATATGCAATTGTCGTCGCCTTTAGTCTTGTCAACAGAGCAAAGACACGAATATAATTAATTCCCCGAATAGGAATCGAACCCGCTAAAGATAAAGCTAAAAGTGAAGCTAAAAAAATATACTACCTTGTAATATAAAAATACATAAAAAGGCACCCCAAAATCGATAAAGTTAAGACGAATCGAAAGACGCCATAACCATTGAATACGTCTATGCAAAATCCGACGGTCTCAGCTTATCTCAGTATTAATTTTACCAAAATTTCACCATAATTATACGTTCAAAGGTATCTCAAGACGTTCCTATAACGTTATTAGGATTACACGAGGATTTTTGCGATTTTAGACTTAAAATCCAAAGGGAAAAGAGTGTTTTTTCTATGGAAATGGAGGGATAAATTTATATCTATAGTTAAAGCGGATTGGAAAGACACGCGTGATCGTGGCCCGATGGAGCCCGACCCTCGTGAATTCATATTTTAATATTGTGAATGAGCGTATTTCGTTTGATTAAATCTGAATTGTTGCTTAAGATCAACGCAACGTGCCCAATTAAGGGTGGGAAGTGCTTTTTGGAAGTGGAGAACGGGTTCACCTACTAGGTTCCATTTAATATCTCGTATGATAAAGGTTATGTGAAAAAAATATATTTTTTATTATATCTAATACCAGTGTTTATTCAGTGACTCTACAAAGTACAAATTAGTATACTCTCCCAAATTCTACAAAATCACTACTTTTAAAGTGAATTGAACTAAAATAGAACTATTAAGGAAGCTAGCGTGAAAATAATCTTACCTCTAAAGCTAAAGGCAGTAGTGTAGGCAAAATGGAGCTCCCCTCGCCGCGTTAATAAGTTCCCATTATGCGGCAAATATCTAATTTGTGAGCGACAGTGTTTGCGAAAAAGCAACTTTGCGCTTCTTTATTATGGAAATTCTTGATTTTTTTTAAGTTTAATAGTGTTTTTATAGGGTTTTAGTTTATTTGTAGTATGTTGAAATAGTGTAAAATGTCTAGAGTGCAACTTCATGCTGTGAGGGTACCTAATTAGAGGGAAACTAGGGAACCTAGTTTCAGGGTACTTATTGCATTAAGAATTGGTAGGAAATTGCGTGTCATACTTAACGCTGCGTTTTGTCTCGTTAATAGGGCGAGGAAATGAATATTTTCAACGATTTCCCACCGAGGAAATGAAATATTTAATATTTTCATTCCAAGCAAAGCGTGGCGTTGAGTGCCGCAACTCAACACACAATGCCATCAGAATTCGAAGAATGTGGGAAACGGAACGGAACTGAACGGAAACGGAACTGGGTTCCCAGGTTCCATTTGCTTACCCTGCTATGTACGGGATACACCTTGAAGCTAAAAAAACATACATACCTACCTAGTTATGTATATAAAAATCCAATTTAAACATTTCCTTCCAGGTTGACAAGTAAAAGCTCTTTTTATCACATTCTTTCTTCCTTCCTTGTAAATCTTAAGCAAGATTTATATTTTAATATTATTATCAAATAAGATTTCTATTTAAACCATGAGGGGAGATCGGGAGTCACTAATGGCGGAATTACATTTAAGGTTAAAAAGATTAAATTTTGAACCACAAATCCCCTTGGAATTGAACTTAATGATGTAATATATTAATACAAAAATGATTAATTATTTATCACAATAGTGGCTGTCTAACTGTAAACACGATGGTTGTAGGTTCAATTTCTCGGGGAATGAATTATTTTTATTTCTTTGCTCTGGTAAGACGACAAACAGAGTTGAGAACCGTCACACAACACGTAATGTCTCAAAAACCAGACAGAGCGTGGGAATAGCGAGTTTTAGCACTATTATTAGCACTTCCACGGCAGGGTAGGCCCTGCTATACGCGGGATTTAGTTAGAAGCTGAAAAAATGTAAATATCTTATATACATTTTAATAAATTATCCCTTCTATACAATTCGCCTATCCCAAAATTTAATAGCACTAGCTCCGCAAAATTCCTACATCTTTCAATTTTATCTACAAAATTACTTTCGATTCAATCCCCGACACACACTATATATGTAAAATTGGAACGTTTCACTTAACCCCCTGTTATCAGCGACGGAGATAAATGACCCGCCACTTAGCAGGTACGTGCCTAATGGTTAAAAATGTAATCACTCATTCGGGGAATATTTTACAATTATTATTAATTTTATATGCCCGTTATGTACGTAGGCGTAGGATAGCGAAGCTTTACAAGGTTGTCCTGGGTTTAGTTCATACATGTGACAGTCGTTTTTTGTCTTCACGCTGTATATGCTTATACAGGGGAACCCTAGTATTTCGAGACATTGCATATTGAGCAGCGGAACTCAACATAGCGCTGTCTAGTTACCGGAGCGAGTAATTGTAATAATTCACTTCCTAGAGTAAGAATTGAAGCCACAACCACACAGACACAATTGAAGTCTCATTGATAGTCGATAGTTCGATCAGACCAAAAAGACAATGACAGTACAATGACAATACATTTGGTGACAGTAAATGTATTTTAAAATATTTATTTCCTTTAGGATAAGTTATCCTGGTTAGATATGTTAAGCATAAACAAACAGCATGTTGCATAAGAAAGATAAAAACAAATTTTAAACATCTGAAATAGGAAAGTATCAACATTTCACAAGCGAAAACCTTTCTACTTTTTTAGCTTCACGCTGTATCCCGCATATAGCAGCGCAGGCAGAAGGAATTAGAGAGCCTAATATTAAGACACTCCATTCTCATTGAGACGGAAAAAGATAAAATATTAAATCATTATTTTTCTCTACTTGGAATCGAACCTACAGAGTGGCCTCAAGTACCAACATATCACAAGGAAAATACTTTCTAGTTTAACTTAAGGCATGGTAATAAAAACAAACATACATACATACATATAAAACGTTTCGAAACTTGTCACTAGACTCGTTCTTTCTCATTTGGTAGTGACTAAGTAAGGAAGGCGGTACGGGCCATATAAGGAGCGTCTTACCTCCATACAATCGTCGGTTATTTTATATCGCATTATCTACAGAACACCTTTCTATAGCTGGACTTTAATAGGCTACTTGGAAGCAGGTGTTTTGATTCTTTTTTGTTACTTTTAATTTTAATTTTACACTGAATATATGTAATCCTTCGCTTATACTCTTACATCTTCTAAAATATCAAGAACTCAGCGGTTACTAGACCTACGTATATGTATATACGAAGTATTTTTAAAAGGCTAATAATATATCAGTTTTCTCAGCAGGTAATGTATCTAGAATTAGGTTCCTTCTGCCTACCCTGCTATATGTGGTATAGATGATGAAGCTAAAAATCATAACACCGACATTTCGTCAACTGGCGGGACTCGAACCTGTAACCGTAATAAACTCTGCAACTTTATGATACTATAGATTTAAAATTACACATGAAAGCATAAAATACAAATTTCAAAAGTAAAAATTAATTTCTAGAAGGCCTGCCGATATTATTTTCTTCGCGCACATAAATATGTTTTAGTACACACTAAAATGTAACGAAATTCACCCCGAACAAGATTCTCGACCCTCCAACAGAAAGGGTTATATGAGATTGTAATCCGCAAAAGTAATATCCTTTTGGACGCGTTAACTCATATTTTATGAGGAAAAATTTTACATTACAAAAAAAATGGTACAAATGTCAAAGAAGTCGTAAATCAAAGTGACAGTAGTGTTTAACTCTAGTTATCTTTTTTTAAATGGTGTCAATGTATTGCTTAAATTCTCAAATCTAAGTATTTTTAACAGTGAGTACTTAACCAAATTTTTCGATTATTTCTATACAAGGCACACATTACTTACTTGACTTAAATTTGGCTAGAGGGTAGCTAATCTTAGCGAGCTATGTTCTAGAAATTTCTACAGGGGCATAAAAACGGGACTTTCGATTCAAAAATAAATAGATTGCCAAACAAATTTGAACTTAAACCTACAATTCTCACAGAAAATAACTTTACTATAAGTCAATACCAAAATATATTACGAAACTTTTTAAAATTACATACATATTTACTTTATACATTACATATATTACAAGATTATTTCGTTGGCCTTAAAATACTATAGTGGAATTTCAAAAGTAAATATAAAGATTCTTCATATAAGTAAAAAAACTTTAATTTATGTAAAAAAATATAAATTAATTATTTTAATTGTAAATCCGTAAAAGGTGAAGTCGTTGCATAATGCTACTTGTAAGGACAAAAAGCTGGGTGCGGTCTCCTTAAGCTGAAGCTGTAATACACGCTATATTTTAAATATAAGGATAAGACATTTATTTAACGTAAAGATTTAATGTAAAATATATAGTTTAGGTCGTAGTTTAGTCAGTCTTTTTTCAGCTCCACGCTGAATCCCGCGTGGAAAGGAAGGAGTATCTGTCAAGATATTCCGGCCAAAAGTTTCCGCTTAATTTTCGAGGCTTTGCGTTTTGCACTGCGAAACTTAACACCGCGCTTTTCCACCTTTGTCAGAACGAGGAAATGAAAACAATTTATTCTCCCGAGTGCATGCTCGCAATTTGCGAGGGTGTTGGTTCGATTCGCACTCAAAAACAATCAATCAGAGACCGATGTTTATTCCTAAATAATACTAAAACTATCCAATAAAAGTAATACTTGAAAATATAAAAAAAAATCACATCATCAGGATATATAAGATACAGAATAAATCTTAGCATTACAACACCAGTCTTGCATGTATACGAGACATCGAAGATAAACGCTAACTCCATACATAGAAGCGAGTAAGGAGCAGATAGCGGGACGACCATTTTAATTGCAATCTTGTTATTTAAGATATCGATGCAATTTTATTTTTATGTTGTAACCGATGGTTTTGGTAAAAAGAAATTACTTCACGCCAAATATTTGTTTTATTATTCATATGTTTTTTTTTGAGGGAATCTCGTGTTTGTAGAGGCCTCCGGAGGGAGGCACGGAGGCCATTTTTTGAGACGTTAGATGCTTAATGGTAGATCTTAATATCGGTCTTCCAGAGCGGGGTAGTTATAATAATGATTTCCTCAAATGTGGATAGAACCCACAACCATCGCATTTACATGTAGACCCACTGCGCCATGACGGAACTTAAATGTTATGATGCACCTAAATAAAATTCCACATTAATAAATCGTTATAGCGTTTTTGATTCTAATATATTATAGTCTTACTTACAATGTTTATTTTCCTTCAAGAGGAAAAGATCGCTCCATTGCTTTCCCACCAATGTAGAGGCTTATATGCGGCGTTGAGTTCCGCCAATCAACACGCAATGCCTTTAGATTTCGGCGGAAAGTGGGGAACAGAAGCGTCTTGACAATAAATTCCCAGATTCCCTCTGCCTACTGCAATATGCAGAATGCACAGCGTGAAACCAGAAATAAAATCAATAAGAAAAGATAAAAAATAAAATTGATGAAATAACATAAGAATATTTTTTGAGATAAGATAAAACAAATACTTAATTGAGATATCAATATTACTGTATATTACATAAAGCAGTGGAGTTGACCGCCGTGAGTCACCACCAGATGGTCATTTCTTTGATTGAGCAATGATACTTGCAAAAATACCTACATTTGAGATCGTGGCCCAATTGACAAGTGTAGTAGCACACGTTCACACGGTGGTTCAAGATTCGAAATAAATAGCCTAAAATAATGTTTTTTAAAACTATATAGCCCCTGCTATATCTATCTATATATATAAAAGGACTTGTCCTCACTGACTGAGGTAAGAGGCACGCACAGCCGTAACCGCTGATGGTGGAAACGTGAAATTTGGACAAAAGTTTACTTTCGTAATCTGGACATCCACTAAGAAGAGATTTTGTAAAATTTTAACCCTAAAGGGGTGAAATAGGGGTTCAAAGTTTGTATGGAAAAAAAATTAAATCGTCACCAATTTTTATAAAATTTGAAATTCAGACTCTTAAACGTATATAATTAAATACATGTTTCATGGTTTTCTAGAAGTCACCCCCTAAGAGTGCAAATAAGGGGTTGAAAGTTTGTATGGGAAAATTCTTAAATCGCCACCGATTTTTATAAAATTTGATATTTAGACTCTTAAAAATATTTAATTGAACATATGTTTCATGGGTTATTAGAATTCACCCTTAGATACGCAAGCGAAGCTGCGCGCGTCCGCTAGTATATGAATAAAACCCCGCGTTTCTGTCTTTCGAGAGCTAATAAATGAAAAAATTCGTTCCCACGAATGGAGGTCGAACCTACAACTTTCGCGTCAAACAGACATTTTGTCATTGCGTTACGAAGGCCTCTATAATACATTCAAATATTTAAATTATAAATTTTTAAACAATGGGTCGTTATAAAAGTTTCTATAATGTGATATCACTTGCTGCTTTCACTTTACTTACATAATAAGAAGACACTACAAATTTAGAACTTCAATTCACAATATTAATATCTATAATTTAGGCAATAAAACTCTTTTTAAATTTCACGTTTACGAATATCTCCTACGATTCTCGAAGAGCAGAGCGTTGTTCTAAGAAGAACTCTTAATTATTATTAAACTAGTAAAAACCAGATTCCTCACATTGCCTCGAGCTAAAATCAAACCCATATCTAACTAAAAAAATCATAACTTTTCCTTAACCATTATACCATATTACCTTTACAATCATATAAATACAAAATAAAAACAAAAAATTGGGTCAACATTTCGATTGTTGCCTTCGCCTCAACGTGACTCACTGTAGATAACTTTACAATCGACGACAGTCGTGATCGACAGTCGTGACGCGTCGCACGTGTTGGGAAGTTACCGTCACGAATGCTATAAATAGTTGTGCTTGTAACTACAGGCAGGCTAGTTTTTGTTCGGCTCAGCTTACTTTGTAGCTTTTTGTACCGGTTTTGTAGAAAATGTATGGAAAAAACTGTTTGTGTTGTCTCATATGTTGTTAGGCTGCATAAACATGTGGATATCATCCTTACTACAATCCAAAATAATCCGTTGCCTACTTTCCGCCCAAGTTTTGGAACTCAGCGCCGCGCTTTGTCATGATACTAGAGCGAGGAAATGAAAATTATTTATTTACATGAGTGGGAATAGAACTCATAGCCGTCACGTTTACAATCATGTGACAGATTTTGCTGTCAAATACATTTAGAATAGAATAGTTACTAAATTTTAACAAAAACACCGTCTTCTTCAATTTCAATTGGATCCCATAATCAGAAGTTAACGAAACCAGACGTTTTATCCAATAAAAAAAGAATCATTGAAATTGGTTCACCCAGTCAAAAGTTCTTTAGTAACAAACATAAAAAAACAGTTGAATTAATAACCTCCTCCTTTTACAGAAGTCTGTTGATTTTATTTTGTTATTATGACAGAAAAATAATTTTCCAATGAATTACTTACTTTCATAAGAAAGCATGCTAAAATTGCTCATCCTATTTACAAAAATAAACAACCATCAATCTACAACAATAAATAACTAAACAGAACCACTAAATACCTCACAAAAACACACTCTATATAAAAAAAACACTATCCAAGGCTTCGCCGGCGCAAAAAAAATTCCTTTACAAATAAATAAAGTAAGTAAATAAAAAAAAGGCACCGAAAAAAAATTGATACGTATTTATTTTGTTAAAAAAGCACTCGCTCGCTCTCTCGCATCCCGCGTATTGTGAATGATGCGGGGCAATGCGCCTATCTGTATAGAGATTCTGTTACTAAAGAGGACGGTCGCTATTGTTGGATCCGATCGAATAACTTCGTTCGTACGGGGATTGTTCAATTTACTTTAGTTTCTTTAGGTTTTGTGGTGTTTTTTTTTTCACTTGTCGACTGGTAGGACTGGTAGGCAGAGGGAACCTAGTGTGGAGGCACTCTGTTCTCCACGTGTCGCACAATTTTCAAAATATTCTCACTCGAGCTTAGTCTTGTTGTCAACTCGAAGTTCGAAGTGAAAATAATTAATTCCTCCGAGTGAGAATCGAACTTACATTCGTAACTTTTATAGTTAAACATTGTAATGTATTTGTCTCTAGATTTTAGGATAGAATTTTTTTAAGATAATGTTCCTTTTTACCTTAGTTTATACCATATAATATTGGCCGGTCGTGGGGCAAGGGCACAAGCGTGGGACTGTAAACGTCAGTTTTACAAATTTGTAATAAATAAAAAAGGACCTGTACCTAACTACATTTAAGGAAACCAGTGTATTTCATTCATTCGTTCGTGAACTATTTGTATAAAGTATTAGACTCTATTGAGACGGGCATTCTAAAGAGTAATAGTAAGCTGAGCGAGTACTGTCGCGCACATCTTACTTATGTTAAAATGTATTTTAATTTTTTTTTGCTTTTTAAACAAGAAAAAATAATCAACACCCTCCCAGAATATTTATTATAAGTTTTAAAAATACAAATACTAAAATATAAAAAATATATTTATTATATTTTTATGTCAATTTATACTTCTTATTTTATCTTAAAGTATTACAAGAATATACTTAACATTTAAACATGTATTAAAAAAAACTTAATTTTAAGCCAATGTGGGTCTTTATCATCAAAAGGTCTAAAGAAATAGGTTCGATTCCTGCATTTTATATAAAATTTCGATACACTTGTAAAACCATATGCAACCTCGCTAAGTGGTACAAACGTCCCTTCAAGCAATTAACGCATAAACCAGTAGCGCACGTCGCTAAACAAACTAATTGGATGTTTTATTTCAATGGGAACAAGTGAATTGTATGAACTATTCTGAAGAACTGGTTTTTTTATAGAAAAATATTTATTTGTTAAGTCGGTTAACATATTTATTTTACTAATAAGGTTATTTTACTAATAAGTCTTTAATTGTAAGTTAATTTGAAAAAAAATCTAGTCGTTAGGATTCAAATAGTTTTACGTTAGCTTAAAACTTCTAAGAATGATTCTCTTCTTATTGTCACAAATAATAACAATAAGTGAAAAAAAATATTTAGTCAATCAAGAGTGTTAATTACTAATTATAACGATTTTAGATATTGTTAAATTAAATAATTATTTATAATTTTTTTTCTTTATTTTATAGGTATGCTGAGATCCACATTTGACCGGCCAGACCACGAACGTAAGTGATAAAATTTTTAAAAAGTTACTAATTTACCTACTCGAGTACATTTTGAAAGAAATTTACGTAAATTATCTTAATATTTAAAACATAACTGTGGTGTGCAGTTTCAACAACATTTACTTTAAAAAAATCAGCTGAAAAAAGCCACATGAACTCTAAACACATTGAAGCCCTCTTCCCACACTATGTATCTAATATAAGTAAGTAAGAACAATATCATCCCGAATGTACTGAATTTGTTAAAAAAAAACAAAACCAAAGAAAAGAAAACAACTGTAATATTTAGACTTCGTTCTCTACATTCAACCCAATTTGGTGATATTGTTACTTAATTTCGGATCCCAACACTGTATTATTTAGCCAAACTATTAAAATGAAAATTACATACTATTTTTACTATTTACTGCAAAACTCGTCTAATACGATCACGCTTAATACGACTTCTCACTTAAGACGTGTCGTTCGATAAGTTAGGTTTTATTGTATTTTATAAATCACTTTTCCTTGCGACTACCGCAAGCGAATAGAAAGCTGCACTTATAAACGAAAAAGTTGACTTTACAAGTAAACTCGTAGAAAAGCTCCAGTAAAATGGATGCCATTTTTTTCCTTTAGGTGCTTTGTATTGGTAGAATCCATCACCCCCACTTTTACGTACGTGCTTTCGAATATAAGAAAACAATAAAGAAACTGCTTCACGCTTTTCCGTATAAAAGTGAACCAAGTCTAAAAACACTTCGCTGCGCAGTGGAATGCATACTGTCTGTAAGTGTTTCCACCCCAACGACAGGGACATGAATTATTTCATTTCCCTGTTTTGGCAAGATTAAACGCGGCGTTGAGATCCACCACTCACTCAACACTCAATGTCTCGTTTAGACAAAAACACTACTGTTAAGGAACTCTGCCCTGTGCTGCTGTTCTGTAGTCCTGCATAATGTGAGATATAACATAAACCTGTAAAAAAACAATAATTCCTCCTTAGTGGGATAAGAATTCATACTTCCCTCCCACTGTACCACGATGATCTCACTACGTATTAATATATTATAAGTACAATTTTTAGCATTTCTTAACTTGCATAAAGCTGCATGGGCAGAGAGAACCTAGTGTTAAAACACTTGTATTAACTATAAATAAATACATAAATATAATAACATTTAATAAACAAGTTTCCAAATATTCACATAATGTTAGTTCATTCGTCTGTAATATTCAATATCTCGTGAATCAATTTATGTTCGTCCTCAAAACTTTGGCATTGCGTCGTCTCAATTTAACGTAGACACAACTCTACACGTACCAACTTTGTCATCGCTTTATGTATATATATGTATATGTATTTCACATTAAACTGGTCAAAATATACTATGTAATTTACTGAAAGGTGGACTTCTTCATGGTACTCTCCCTCCCTCCTATACCTCCTTAGTTATATTCAATTTTTTTTTCATGAAAATAATTTTCTAAAATATCGCGCTTCTTCCTGCATATTGAAATTTATCCCTTATTAATCGAACCCACCACCTTTCCGTGTACTATATACGATACATTCCAATGTTTCCCCTACAATTGGCAAGAGCCGACTGTCATATTTAACAATTTAACACAGCCCAAGCCTTTGATTACACACTTTACTTAACTACAGCGACAACAGTTTACGTACATAACTATACGTACGTACAGACTACTAAGGTAACGTTTGAAGCATAGCCAACTAGCAGTACCTAACTATCAACTATTCACTCCCTCATTACACTATAACGGGCAAATTACGTTAGACGCGATTGTTTACTAGTTTGATGGTAAGTTTGCGATTTTCACAAGTTCCGAGCACCCTGTATAAAGTTGGGACGTTCAGCCGCGAATTCAGGTGGATTAAATTAAATCACGCTGTATTTCAGTGAAAATGACATAGTGAATGACGAAAATGTGGGGGTTTTCCGAAATAATGATAGTGTGTGGGACGATGATTATAGCGGCTTAGGGTTTAGTTACGTAAAGAGGCCAGTTGTGGCGCAGGGGCACTTGTTGGTACACATTTCCTACTTGAGGAAATAAAATATTTAATATTTTCATTTCTTCGATCTGGCAACGAGGCAACGTGCAGCGTTGAGTTTCGCTTAATGCTTCTAGAGTTCGACAGAAGGTGGGAAACGGAAGTGTCTTAATGGAATCAGAGTATCTTAACACTAGGTTCCGAGGGTCCCTCTGCCTACCCTGCTATGTGTGGGATACAGCATGAAGCTAAAAATAATATCAATAATGAAAATGTTTTAACACTATATTTACCGTACCCTCCTTTTAACGAGAGAATTCAGGATATATTTCTTCAATTATATCGTCGACTCTTATTATAACCATAATACCTGGGACACAACGTCTTTGTCCTTCAAAAATTTAATTTCCTTTGATAAAGAGAAAAATGTAAAGGAATTTTTCGTTAACCTAATATTGTTAATTACCTATAAGGCGCATTTTCGTTAAGTTTTATTAAGACGCTGTATTTTCTACATATTCCGTCATATAAATAAATCTTTGTTAAAGTTAATTTACAGATTGATAGATTACAGTGATACTATTTTTATTTCATTAATAATGTCACTTCTTTCGTTTGATGTATAGAAATTATTATATTTAGTCTTTATTTGATTTCCTAATGTTCACATAATCAATAGTTCCAATATTATATTTCTAAATATATGTATATTAAAATATATGTGCTTACCTAGTTTTAACAAGTATGTAGACCATTCGACTGATCAAATTTTCGTAGCATTACGAAAAACGGGATATTTTTGCGTCCCGTTGAGGTGACGAGATATTTGGTCACACGGACTGGTCATGTACTCTTAAACTACTTGCTCATTTTCATTTGAACAAACGGGCAAAGTTATAGGTTAATAAAATATTAATAATAAGTTTTGTATTATATACAAATATTTGTACTAAACAAGCTTCGAGTCTGTATATCTATTCATTTCATATAATATTTACGGTTGCTTTCAAATTATCTTAACAACAATATCTTTGCCCAAGGGATCTATTTTCAGGAACGGAATGAAAAGAAATACAATATTAAGATTTTCTGTATACATTTTATCCAATCTCAATGAAAAAGATAATAAATTACCAGAAAAATAGATTACTATTAAAAAAGTGAAGCACTATAGTGGCTTTCTTAAAAGTACCCGCAATGATTGTGAATTCGATGCCCACTGGGGAAAATAATTAACATTTTCATTGACGTTTGATATGACTATGGGCAGTGAGCCTGTATAATAAAAAAAATATGTAAAAATATATGAGTAATGAGTAATCTTTCTAATTAATCTTACTAAGCCAAAAATAGCAAATTAAGCATTAAATTATAATTTTTTTCGTGAGGTTAGAACCCAGCTTTCATTGAGGCCGCGTTGGGACAATGGGACAGCGTTTGACTGTTAACGCGGTGGTTGTGGATTCGATCCCCACTCAACACGCAATGTCTTGAAAATTAGTTGAAAAATGGATAACGGAATAATTTTACACTATGTACGGGAAAAACCGGAAACTTTTCTAAAAATTAGGATTCCTTATATACCTCTAGATACAGATATAAGAGATATTATATTAGGAATTCATCCACACAGATTCACAATTGCATTATGTTTTGTGAATGTTTAACGCTGTTTTGACTCGACGTCCAAGCCCTGCGAGAATAGAATAGATTGTAGTTACTAGTAGTAGTCACTGCACGTCTAGACTTGTGTGAACTTATTGTTGGTGTTAACGTGTATACAGGGCGAGCTTGAATTATACAAATATACATATTTATGGGAATTCATAATGTAAATAATCCCTTTCGTTAGATGGAGGTTATGATTATTCATTCATTTTAATCCCGGTATTGAGTCCCACCAGCACGTGATGACTCAAAAACAGCGAAGAGAGAGAGAGTGTTTTGACACTCTTTGCTGTGCATAAAAAAGCGTTTAACAACTGTTTTAAAATTAAATTTAACTAAAAAATTTTTTGAGATGAAATAATATGTTTTATCCTGAAGTCGACAAAATTATATGTTTCTAAAGTGGACAGAAATGGTAAAAACTCGTTTCTATCACCTTATTCTGTTTGTTACAAAAATAGCGTCAAAATCAAAAAGGACATATTTTAATCCAGTATTTATAATATTGTCAGAAAATTCTTCTATGGAAGCATAAAGAGCCAGTCATTAATGCGATATTAGATTCTATTTAAAGCATCACAAAAGGAAGCTAACATTATATAAATATTCCATTTTGATACGACGTTTATTCACTTATCATTACAAAACAACACATAAATTGCGATTAGCGAATAATAATATTAAAATATACTCTATAAAGTGCGCAGGGGCACTAACGTGCGACTGTAAACGTTGTTGTGTTGTGTGTGTGAAGGTTGTGAGTTCGATTCCCACTCGAGGAAATGAAATATTTAACATATTAATTTCCTCGCTCTGGTAATGAGGCAAAGCGCAATGTGGTAAGGAAGTGTTTTAATAGGAACGTAGTGGCCTAACACTACTTACTAATTAATATAACTATATTTCTAGATAGATTTATTAAGATTCTATCAAAATATTACCAAACAGTTTCGAGAGCCATTACTTAAGCAACACACAATGAACCAACGCTGACTTGTCAAATAACAATATTCCGTTACGTAGCAGTAACAAAAAAAAACATAATTTTTCTTCCTGCAGAACACTCGTTTAAAAAAGAAATTCTTACTCACCGCCTCTTGTTCTATAACAAAGAAATTTCTGAAGCACCCAAGTGTCAGAAGGAACGATAAAAAATAATGCAAATTCACTTTAGTTATCCATTTCACGGAATAACGTTCGATCGTTAGATAGGGAGTTCCGTTAAATCGCTTCTAACGACACGGCCCGTTCGTTACTGCCGAAGTAATTCAGGTAGTCTTTACGTTGAGTGTCTTTTTTTCATTTCTTCAAACGCTTAAAATGAGGATTTATATTGATATTGCTACCGTTGAGTGCGACTTAAACTCGCTACTTTGCTTAATGGTGGGTTACAACGATAAACAAACTCTGTTGTTCCTTCGGTGCTTGAAAATGTTTCAACTTTATGTGGATTACTCGTTTAAGTTATAAAAGAAGTTATTTTTGTGTGCGACAGTTATGGGTTTGATTTCCACTCCGAATATTCAACAATTTCATTTCCTCGCTCTGCCTATGAGACAAAAGAAGACAATGTCTCAGAATTTTTTTTTATAATACATTAATGGCAACAGTTAAAATATTTTTTAATTATTATTTTCTATTGTATTTTGATTTTTAACATTTATATACGTATACATATATAAAATACTCATAATAAAACATCCTATATACTAGATTACGAAATAACCTAATCCACTGCATACAGCCCCTAGAGTAGCCGAGTCATTTTTCCTCACAAGATATTATTATGGGCGCCTAAGGAGCACTTTTCCACTTCGCCCTGTTATAATTTGCGGGTGTTGGGTTCGATTCCGCGGGGAGCGTTATCGGCATCGATACGGTTATGGCAGCAAAAATTATATAACGACTGGCGTCTGCATTGCGAAAGTCATAAGACTGCTTCTTGGTTTACTTCTATGTATGTGTATGTATGTTTTGTATAATATAATAAAACTTGTATAGTTTAATAAACTCTCTTTTCTTTACTTATTACAGGTTTGAGTCGTGGGCTCAAATCGTAAAGAAATAAAATTTATATAAAATTTTAATAGTATTGTTTTTTAAATTGTTCATTTAGATTTACTACTTTTGAGTTATAAGTATGTGGAACTCCTTCTTCTGTCTCAATTTTTGATAATATTGAGGAATTATGTTTGTAGACTATAAAAATAAGAACAGACAACAACAAGAAGAAAAGGAGTAACCTTAGAAAAGTGCATAGGTCAGCCTCGCGGTGTATTCAGCAGTTATCAGTATAGCGAAGAGAGTCAAGACACCCCGTCCCCCCCAACATGAATGTTTCTTGATAAAAAGCGGTACTCTATGTCACATTTTATCTTACATAGGAATCTTACAGGCGAGGAAGTAAAAATAAAGAATTACCCTGATGTGGTGATCGAACCCATAACCATCACGTTTACGCGACCCAAATGCGCAAAGACCCCCATTATGTATATGTATATTTAAATTATGAACAGAAAGTCATTTGTAAATCAGAATCGGGCCGGAAGTTCGTCGCTTGGCTAATCTCGTGAAAAAGTTTATAACAATTTGTCGAACTCGTACCAAAAGTCCAAACGTAAATACAGAGTGTTCTAAAATATTCACTCGAATCGGAGAAAAAACTCCATCTTCATTGTATCGGAAGGAAACTTTGTGTTCAGATTGCATAAGTTATTTTTTTATACTTTGGTTAAATAATATTATCGTTTTGGTAAATATATTCCTTGGAGTTTTATTAGATCAGTGACATCGAAACTGAATAAACAGTAAGAAAATCAGGAGAGAACGTATTTATATTACGTTAATACATTAACCACAAAAATCTCCTGAAATTTAAAAACAATAACCATTTAAAATACACCCTGCAATACACGAACGAACAGTAATTACTATAGAATCTGTTAATTGACTTAATCAAAGAATCTCAGATCGTTGGCCGCCATCAGGATTTTAACTGGTACATTATATAAAATTAAATTCTTACACACAAGTTATCGGTTTAACAGTATTTTCAGTACTGTGGCTACTAAAATAATTAAGAAATTATACCATGTTGCCCCGATTTAATTATGTTTGTATTATAATTAAGCTCGATTGAGCTTTTCCTTACAGTGAAGTATTTTTGAACGCTTTATTATATTTTACAGCTTCATGTTTTTACCGTTGGTAGAGAAGACAGACAAAGAATATTCTACACTTACTGCCCAATTTTCAACGGCATTCTTTTGCGGAACTCAACGCCGTTGATTACCAGAACAATAAAATAAAAATAGTTCTATCCCTCTAATTTGAAACTAGCAGTATGATAGCAGAAGCCTTCGCCATCGTTGATCTTTTCTTGTTCTAATACCACAAATAAAATTACATAAAAAAAAATATTGACAAACATTTTCTTAATAATTCTAAAGAAAATTTCAACAAAAACAAACACAAAACTTAAAACACAAGCCAGTAAAATTCGAGATGAATAAAAGTAGTAGTTTTATTCAACGAATTCACCAAGTGCAATAACTGCTTGCAAGTGCACATAAACGCAACTATGTTGGGTAGTTATGTCAACTCCAAGTTTTACTGGTCCTTGTTAAGTTTTATTACTTCCTCTTCGATAGTTAACCAGTGAGGATCATTTTTGTATATATTTTTATTTTTTTACGCTTTATAAATAATTAAGCTAAATATCTGAAAGATAGATTTTTATATTATGTCTTTAATATCATTTTATCAAAAAAATGTGATACAATTATTATAAAATTAAAGACAAAGATTCGGTTGATAGAGCACACCATTGTTAGCAACTGCTTGTTTAAATGGAAAAAATATTTTTGTGTTTTGGATGGGCCATTTATCTAGGAAGACTATAGGTGAAATTACATCAAGTAAAGTGTTTTTTTATACAAGACTGTATATGCGGTGAAAATCATCTTGAACAATTAAAATATATCATAAGTTTGTGATAAGATACTCTCTGTTTTTTTGTCACTGCTCTGTCCAAATAAGAAAAATAATTCCACCTTCATAAATTAACCATCAATCCCACCACAACCAATATATATCATACTTCATGATTCCAAGCGAAAATATGAAATTGGTGCAATACAAACGATTACCTTACCTCTTGCCTCTTGCATATCTGCATTTCTACAGAACGTTCACAGCAATAAACGTTGTAATACCTTTCATTGTATCTCGAAGAGTCTCATGTCGGACCAAATCGCGAACTAACGAGGCGATCCCGCTTGATGCCTGCTTGTTGTGCCTCTGTCTGTATTGTCTGGCCAGTTCCATTGTGCAGTCAAATCATTGGAATAACCATAAGAGGCGGTATTGCTATTTAAATTTGTGTCAGCGTAGTTTAAGCAGAAATTCTTTTTTTTTTAGCTTCATGTTATATTTCGCATGTAGTAGGTAACTGATTAAGGGAACCTGGTTATAGGACTTTGTTCCCTGCGGAGTCCCCATTTTTCGAGACATTGCGTATTGAGTGGTCAAAAACGCTGCGCTTTGTCTTGTTATCAGAGTAAAGAAATAAAAATATTTTATTTGTGCCGTATTTACAGTATAAAAAACATTTTATAATAACTCTATTATATGTAGAGCTCGGAGAAAAGAAAATAAATATAACAGAAAAGGGATTTTTACCTTTAATTCTTTTGAATTGGATGGAAAATTTGGATATGATTTCTGCGTCCTCTCTACTGACCCATATAAACAAACCTTAAGTATTTTCGGCTGGTAAGTTACTTGTCCATAGATTTAAATTTGAACTTTACTCAAGCTTACTTATATAATAAAAAAGAATTGAGAACTATACCAATCATTATTTACTATATAATAAAAAATATAAGGGTTCATTATGAAAGGAGCTCAGCAAGGAATGTCCCTCTTATTAAACTAAGAAGAAGACTATCCGAGATTTTCTATTTTATCGAGCACGAGGCATTCCGGCCGGCGCGACTGGATGGGAGCCGTCATTTACTCCACTCACACTTTTATTTTTCGATACCCAATCACTGTCCGCGGGAACAAATAGTTCTGTCTTCGAGTTTTTCTTTGCATTATATTGATGATTTACAACGGCTTTTGTTCTGTGAAAATAATGCTATGGCTACCGTTTTGTAGTACGAATATTATAATATTTTGAGGCTGTCGTGGTATAGCGGTAGTGTCTGTAAACGCGACGGTTATGAGTTCGGGTCTCACTCGGGGAAATGGATTCTTTCATTTCCTCGCTCTGGTAACAAGGCATAGCGCCACTTCCGCCACTCGACAGCCCTTATAACAATAAAAAAAGTTAAAAAACCATATTTTTTTTTATAAATGTTACCATGACACAGTTAAAATGTGATATGAGTTCAGATCCGGAATAATAATAGTTGAAGATATGTGACGTTAGAGTTGATAAAGCGTGTTTTCTCCATATAGCGTGACATTGGGGAAGTGATATGTACTCAACTGGCACGCTCGGAACGCCATAATTAAAGAACCATACCATACCATAATTTAATGAAAATTATGTTTTATGTTTATTTTGTATTACTTATACAGCTTCGAATCCCATTTTACTATCTCATCTAACTTGAGAACATTTTCAAGCAATATCTCAGGAAGGTAGCTAGTTGTTCGTAGAAGTATATATATACCTACAGAATAGACAGAAGCGTCTCGTGCATTGTATTGACAAGTCATCTCTTCATAGTTCCGATATTACCAGCGACTTTGATCGCTTTGTAAGAAATCCCTAATGAGACTCGATAGTAGAAGTTTAGGAGAAACTTTTGCTAATTGAATGTCTTAATCAGACCCTCTATTATGTAACTTCGAAATTTTCCAATATGTATTAGAATAATGCTTGTTTTGTAAACTAAACTTTTCAAATTAGTTACGTACTGGGAGTCGATTGTGCGAAATATAATCTAAATGTGAATCTTTGTTAATATTTGTTTGAAATTAGTTGTAAACTTGCTTTGTTAAAGTTGGATCTGATAGAAATGTTTCTTGTACGTGAGTTGGAATGACGGATAAGTTGGATCTAATTATGTATTAACTGTTTCTTTTTATTTTTTTAATAAACTTTCTAAATTATCTCTTGTTATTTACTCATTTTTTCATTTGTAAATCGCGTCGCTCTCGCACTAACCCTCCACGGCCTCAAATGCTTCAACAAAAAGTATATTTCTCAATATTTTTTTATAAAAAATATGTGTTTTAACAAAATCTGATGAAGGCCCGTTCCTATCGCTTGTCTACAATTAACGCTCGCTCCAAGTCTTCTTTTAAGTGCAAAATAATTGCGATTGAGTTGCGAATTTCGTTTCGCTATCTGACGCCAAACCGTAATTGGTGCTAAAATAGCGAGTTATTACTTGAAAACATTGAGGACAAGAAAATGATACGTTTATTTATTTATCTTTTCAGCTTCGTGTTCTATCCCGTTTATAATAGAATAGGCAGAGGGATCCTAGTGTCAGGACACTCCATTCTCCAAACACCGCCTAACTTTTGAGACATTATGTGTTGAGAGGTGGAACCCAGCGAAGCATTTATGTATCAAAGCAAGGGAACGGTTTGTTCCGAGTGGGAATCGAATTCACGACCGTCGCGTTTAGGAGACGCCGTGTCGGTTCACCAGGACAGTTTAGCTTCATTTTTACTTTGTGCTCGCCAGTAGTAAGTCAAGTAATGTTGATACGTTTATATGATGAACATATTGTTAACATATAGATATATTTAGTTTTCTCATTTAAAATATTCCATTTAAAATATTAACACCATAAAAGTGAAGTAAGTATTTTTTTCCATCGAGTGGGGATAAACTCATTCATTGCAGATACTGGAAACTTCATCAATTTATATGCACATTAATTAGTGGAAAAAAATACAAAAAAGACCAATCAAACACTCTACATAAATACAAATAATATAACGAACCCGAGGGCCAACCAAGGTGATGCCATTAGCAATCTCCTCCATGACTGTGCTCGTCGCAAATTGAAGCAATTACCATGTA
Source organism: Heliconius cydno galanthus (assembly GCA_036379175.1). Lineage (NCBI taxonomy): Eukaryota > Metazoa > Arthropoda > Insecta > Lepidoptera > Nymphalidae > Heliconius > Heliconius cydno. Next base: position 1,797,508 of record JAKRZM010000891.1, on the reverse strand, counting down.
CCTACAGTTGTTTTAGTATATAGTACGATCGATGAGTCGTGGCCACTTGAAATTAACTGTAGATGGCTGCGCTGATTTTATTTCAGGGTTTTTCTTCATCTTCATTCTTTTCTTCCTGAGTGAACTATGCGCAAAAGTTCAGAAAGCCTAACTTTATAGCGGCCACGACTTGTTAACCGTACTATATCAACAGTTGTTTTAGTACGCCCCTCTCGAACTCTAACAAAGTAATCCCGGTACCAATCCCGTGACGCTCAGCTGACAGATTATTAAGAGGGATTCAAAATTCCTGTCAATTTACGTAATTGCTAGTTTACAGATAAAAAAATATTGGTGTTAATGTGTTGATTGTGTGATTTTATGCGATGATTGTATATTTTTTTGCTTCACGTAGTATCCTGCTCATAGCACGGTACGTAGTGTGAACCTGGGAACCTAGTGTTAAGACACTCCGTTCCTATTAAACCACGGTCCATCCGAAATCCATCGTATTCTCATGGAAACAATTAACGTGATGTACAGCATTTTTCTATAAATGGCCTTACCTAATAAACACAAAATTCGTGTCGAACCAGTAGTTCCTGAGACTATCACGTTGAACTAAACAAACTTTTATCTTTATAATATTGAAGTAATTAAAAAACATCATAAGAATTCTTAGTTATCTGTATTACTTATAAAGAAATTAGTCATTACGTTCTTTCTTTTCACAGCGAAGTGTTGTATGAAAATGAAAAATATTAATTATCCAAATAGACTGTAGCAAAATATTTTTCTTTCTAGTTATTTCAAGTCACTGACGTCTAAACATTAAATATTTAATTTGTGCCGTAGTACTAACTTTTATATTTCTATTTATAAACACTAGCAGTACCTATTTTAGAATTTTAAAATAACTTTATATCTTAATTAATAAAGTAATTTATATGTTTTATTACATACTAGTCGCCGCTACCGAATATTTTTATTTTAAATTGAGCGTTAGGTGGGGAACGTGAAGCTAAAAAGAAGAGTTATTTTAACGGGTTTCGTCTTAAAATATGGGTCAGTTTTAGTATTTTTTTAATTTGTTTTCCGTCTTTTACTACTAACATATCGTGGGCGTTAGACATAGATGACGAAGGCCGACGCTCAACACTGTAATCTATAAAATCAAACTAAGAATATACTTATATTAGGGCTATAACTGTTTCTTTAACAAGAAAACCTCTATATACATTAAGAACAAACAAAAACTAGTACTTATATAATAAATAATAAAATTTAACAAAAATACTCCGAAGTTTCGCCGCCTTCATATTTCCACACAATAACACGAGAAGTACAAAATACAGCAAAAGTTGTATAATATAGTATTGTATAATAGTGTAGTGTGAAAGGTGCCCAGATGGCGCCACGTGAAATATTAACTAAATTTAAAAGAGAAATTCGGATTCTGCAAAATGGCCCGTGAAAAATTTACTATTGCGAGTGCGATCGAGTGCACTCTGCTCTAATACAAGTATACCCTTTTTCCACATGGCAACATGGAGACATTGCTTGTTGAGTGGTGGAACTCAACGCCGCGTTTTGTCGACAAGAACAGAGAAATGCAAATAAATCAGATATAATCTTTTATATGCATGAGCGTAGGAAATGAGGAAGCTGGGTGGGCCGTGTCCTCCCTAGAATTGTCTGATGTCAACTCCAGAAATTTTACTAACAACAAAATTTGACCCGAAAAATTGAAAAGGTTTTGAACCAATAACCACTCCCATTACATCCCAGGTCGTTACAGAAATAAGCTTAATCAAGTTAAGCTATTAATTACGTATACACTAATTACGTGACGAACCTCACTGGTGTCGCTGACTCCTGCGAGTCATATTTTATTCTCTCTAATTAACAGAATTTCTCGTGCAATTCAAAAATATTTAATGCGTTGTGGACATGTTCGGTGTGGTTCAGCGGTAGCGTTAGACGATTGCAGGTTCGATTTTTATTATTTGGGAGTTTAAATCAGTTTTTTATTGATATTTCAAAATGAAAAATAGATAAGATATATATAAAAATAGATAACGTATATATGTATAAAGAAAAGAATGATACTAGATTCTAACTAAAAAATGTTTTACAGGTCCACAGTTATATACTGTGTACAAGAAATAAAAAAACAATATGATCACTTACGCCGCCTAAGTTACTAGAGTTTAAAAAAAAACCATTCACCCAAATACTATTCGAACCCACATCCGTCGCGTTTACAAACGGCCTCGTAAAACGATGATTTAGAACCATATTATCGCTATAAGGTACAACACTTAACGCTTTGCCAGCATTCGAGACCTACTTTCGTCTTTGCATTTGAAGCTGAACTCTGCATTACGTTGAATTTTTTATTCGTCCCGGGTTTTTTTCTACTATTTTTATAATTAATTAGTAGTTTCCAACTTGGGTTTTTTCACGATTATATTTCTATCAGTAAGGTATTTTTCTTTTTGTTTTTTTAATCAAAATATAAAAATCTAGGTTTTAGAGTTATAAAGAATAAATTATTTAATAACCAGGGACGGTTGTGAATTTCAAGCCTTTTGTAGAAAAATTAATGAAATTTTTAATTTTGATTAAACTACTGGAGCTAGATAGTTGAAATTTAACATGTTACCTGGTTAGAAAACGTAGGAGCAGAGATCTTTTACAAGAAAATGAATAAAGATTAATATTACATATTATACATACATATATATTACTTATATACGTAAATAGTGTTCAATCACTACAATCCAACTTGATTCTAAGTTAAAATCTAATGAGCAATGTGTGGTATTCTATTCTACCCATATTATTATTTGCTACGAAAGACAAACGAACCATATTTTTACAATATAATACAAGCGCAACTTTGTTAATTAAAAATAACCTAAATAAATATTTTTCTACCAAAAAATTTAATACAAGATACTAATATTACAGTTCCAAGCAAAAACAAAACATTCGCTGCTACGTACGTACTAGGAGTAATAAATTTTTACAAGCGCGTATGCTCTTTAACGCGAAATGGCTACGCCGTAGCATAAAGCTACGAACTACGTAACCGCGTAGAGTACTCGTAGCACCTATTTTAGCTGAACGCCGCCCTATATTTTGTTAATCCTTTTGCTGTACGATTTAAACTGACAACGCTAAAGAGGATTCGCTCTAAAAACTTATAAATTATTCTAGTTTTTTTTTTGTATGGTTGTAAGATCTTTTTTATTTTAAGAGCGGGTTAAATGCACACATTTACTTGTATGTGTGAGTGTATGTATATATTTTTTATGTTTTTAAAAAAATAGTTTTTTCGCTTCCCGAAATAGCAGAGGGAACCTGGGAACCTCGTGTTAAGACACTTCTGTATCCCACCTTCCGCCGAATTCTGAAGGAATTGCATTACATAATTCATTTCCTCAAGTAGAAACCGAATCAACAACCTGCCGCGTTTAAAGTCACATGTCACGGCCTTTGTGTCTAAAAGGCTAGTGATGTAACATTATTATTCTGTTATCTATCTTCCACCAATTCGTATATTTTTCTCTTTTTGTCTTCTCTATTTTAATTAAATAAGAAAACGCGTTATTTACAAACATCACTGTAATTTCAAACGCTAGACGTCTAAAATAAATGTTTTTTAACAATATTCTCTATAGTTAAACGAGACAGCCTACGCTCAGTGGGTATTTAGCAAGCAGGCCACGTACCTGGGTACTTGCCAACGAGTAAAACAATCGCCAACTCTGCTGATTTAAAGGATTTTTCTATGGTAAAAGAAAATGCGGCAGTTTATTGACAGCAGTGTATACAAATAGCTGTCTTTAATATTGTCTATATATTTGTAGGTTAAACAAAAAGGTACATTAAACATTTTAGTATAATAATAATCTCATTTTTGACTTAACTCTGTATTCAGCATATAGCATATAGGCGGAAGATTCTTAGTGTTAAAACACTCTGTTCCATTTTCATAATTAAAAAGAAAATTAGAAACGACCATTCTATTCTCCTCTTAAGAGCTAGACGTAGCTAATTCTAATTCCATTAACCCACCCCGTCGATATTCTCAATACTTATACGAAAGTTAAGTTTAAAAATATAAATTCGGGCTATATCCGGCCGCTTGCCAAATTCCCCCAGTCACGTGCGCTTTACGTAACCTACGTAACCTTAGCGGTTGTAATTTTAAGAAGTATATTGGCTTAGTTTTAAGTTTGCGAGGCTAGAATTAAACGGAGTTGCTTTATTGCGATGCTGCGGTCTGAACAAATAGTGCGGTGGATGTAACCAAAACACCACTAAATACAGACTTTAGTTTGAACAACTTGCTTTATTTAATTTGGACTTCTTATTTCAAAGGGATTTGGTGTTCTTTTTGTGAATATTATATTATTTGTATTTTAAACGAGAAATGTAAAGAAAAGGAGAAAGCATTTTGACCGCGTACCTCTTGAAAACCGTACAAACGCTTTGACCACTAAGCCGTATATGCGTTCTTATCAAGTTACATCGTTGTACGGGTACGCGCGTTTACTACTTATTTATGTTAGCATGTAGGGGGAGATTTTTAATAATTTTACTCTAGCCTACAGATATGAAGATGAATCAACTTAATTTAATCCTCTTATAAAATATCTACATACGTATATATGATATATGAAAATTGTTGCACCTAACCCAACCGAGTCCAAGAAATGATTTCCAAGTTCTTGGTCCCTTACAAATTTACCTACAGTAGTGTAGAAACAAAGCGCTCGTGATTCGATTTAGCGAGGAACGAACGATATCGTCTTTGATGTACGAATCAAAGGCAGCGATCCGTCTGTAATACACTTAGCTAGGCCATTTCAGCCCCTTCCCTTACCCCTTAACTCGGGGGCTGCAGCCCAATAAGATTTTCATTAAGGATTGAAAAGTTTTTAATGAGCACGTTATATTGTATAGCCCTCGTTCGATATATACTTGTAGTTCGACCAATTGTATCGTTAATTGAATGCTAAACTCTTATTTCTATTCATGAGTTTCAATTCTTTTGGAGATTATGGAGGATTAAATGATCAATCACGGTCTTTTTGGTTTATAAGTCGTGGAGGGAGCTAACTAACTTTTTTTGGAAAGCAACGTCCAAGAGACGCGGGTTCAAATTCCATTCCGTAAAATTTTGAGACATTCAAAAAAATATTTTTCTTAAGTGTGAAAAATAACATTTTGGATTTTTTTTTAAAAAAATAGAAATTGTTTGTTATTATTTTACTATCTCTCTCTCTCTTTCTTTGAGATATTATAAACACGACACAAACTAAGAGCAATTACAAATACCACCTCAGTACTTAGTTCCTAAAACAATTTCCACCCGACAGCCGCTAGCCGGCCAAGTAAATACAAAAGTTAAATATTTCCACGCGATCCACGAGCTGCAGCCGCGAATGAAGGCATCAATCAAGTGGCGTGGCGAAAGAAACACTATCAGATCTGCCCTATTTGCTACTTATGAGTTATTTCCTCGAATCGATTCGTTTGCTCAAGGAAAGTGGTGATATCGTGCGGTCGGTGCTATTAAAACGTTTAATGTTTGGTTTAACGCCATTTTGGTGGTTGGATAATGGGTGAGGAAGGAATGTTGTTTAGATTCAAGCTATCCCGTATTTCGTTATATGCAGTGTAGAGGGAGCATAATGTTAAGACACTTCTTTCTCAACTTTCCGCCCAAAATAATTCATTCCCTCCAATAGAAATCGCTGTCCCAGAACGAAATGTTTTAATGATCATTTCTTCTTGCGCCACAGACTTTGATCGTCCGTGCCTTTCTTGTTCCTGCATTTTTCTTGATTATATTATGGTTTTTGAAAATTATGATGTGAACACTGATCGGTCTGTCAGTAGAGCGGTCTAAGATAGCTTGCGTTCATGAGGGCTGGTCTTCTTCTTCTTCTTCCTGGCATTAATCCCGGCTATTACCAGGGTCTGCCTTCCTACTTAACCTACTCCACTTTGCACGATCTTTTGCGTGTATGCTCCCCAATTAGATGTTATGGTGTCTTAAAGGAGAAAGCTATAAGTTTTTTAAACAAAACCGATATAAATATCTTAATTAGAAAAAAGAAACTATTTAAAAAAAATATGCTATTAGCTTTTTTATTTAATCTATAGTAATAATAGTTACAAAAATAAATACATTAAAAAAGAACAGAAATGGCTTCGTTTACTTAGGTACGTAGTAATATCGTGCGGTCGGTGCGATTAAAACGTTTTAATGTTTGATATAAAGCTTTTCCAAGTCACGCTTTTGTCGCGTTTGCATTTTTAGCACGTTTTTTATGCATATCGATGGAGTATTACTTGATATTTGCAAACTTTGAGTTTTTAAATTTTTTTCAGTTCTCCTCATGTAGCAGGGTAGGCAGAGGGAGCATAGTGTTAAGACTCTCCGCTGCCTACTTTCCGCCGAATTCTAGAGGCATTGCGTGTTGAATGTTGGAACTTAACACCGCGCTTTACTTTGACACCAGAGCGAAAAAATGAAAATATTAAATATCTAATTACCTCTAGTGGGAATCGAACCCATAACTTCTAGCGTCTACGTCTAGTCACACGCATATTCCCCTGCACCACGACTAAAAGTGGGAGCGCAATGTCTTAACATTACTAGGTTACCAGGTTCCCTCTACCTACCCTGCAATGTGCAGGATACTGCGTAAAACTAAAAAAGTCTTCTATACAAATGAGTAAAATTCATACTTTAATAACTAAACCCACCTACCGTGTAAATATCCTCATAATTTGTCAAAAAGACAGCTAATCTATTGCGAAGAGTCTTTCTCATCGTCAGAAGTCCACGATTGAGATTGATCAAAAAATAATTTTCCTCCGACGTAAAAACGTAAATTTTAATATTTTTCAATTTTCATCCGCTTTACTCAAAGCGGGCGACATCAAAATATAACTTTGTAAAGTTTTATGAAACGGCTGCCTCGTTTTGCCGATTTCGTGTGGTCCTAGATACGAGTTACGGAGACAGAAGTCACAAATGTCAATTTCTTGGTATATTTAATTACAGTCTCTTTTTTTATGTTTATTATTACTGACTTCGGCGTTTTTTGAATTTCAAGATCTATTTTGCTTTGATAAATGCTTTTGGCAAGAAGATCCAGATTAAAGTCGGTGTAAAATATCATATTTTTAAAGTTTTTACATAAAGACACTGCTTTTTACCTTATTGGTAGTTGAAATTCATAAAGTCTTCCAGTTTTCAATCAGGAGGTAATTTTACAAGATAAAAACCCTTCTCTCTAACTGAGAATAATAATTTAAACAAACGGATTTAAACTCGCTACCCTCAGATACACAACACTAAAAACCCAAGTGTAAAACACTTTCTTACAACAGAGAATACAAACAATGAATATTAAAATTCATATGAAAATAAAACTATAACTATACCTACCCCCACTACCTACACACAGTATGTAGCTCGAAGTATCCGTAACTCGACCGCAACTGCAAAGTTATAGCATCATGAGAAACATTTACATGGCTGAGGTATAAATTAACAATATATTTTAAAACTAGAGGCCGTTAGAACCTTAAAACCTATGTAGCTCAGTTGTGAAGTACTGTGATAGTCAGATCATATTTTGGGTTACTTAAAGCAAGCACAAAAAAAGTATTACAAAAAAAAGCTACATTGCAAGTTTTCTTATTCATATTTATTGAAACAAAATCATGAAACTATAGAAAAACTATTTTCGTTGACCTATATAATTATGTATATAAAAAAATAAACTGTTCCGAAGCTGAAAAAAAAAATTAGGAATTGAACCTACTTACGTTTCACATTACTAATCCACATTATAAACCACCAGTGGCGTAAACCTTAAAGAGGAAACTAGAATTAATAAAGTATGCCACTATAATAAAAATAAAGTTAACAATTACTAGATTGCGACCCAGAAACCGCGATGAGGCGGACGCTTGTTACATACATTATGTTGTGAATTTATTCTATTGCGGTCTGCTTACGTTGTGAGCTTTTGTAGAGGTTTACGTAATTGTTACACTTATGTTATGGTACTTCCTTTTTTTAGGTTCACGCTGTATCCCGCACATAGCCGGATAGGCAGAGGGAACCTGGGAATTCTTTCAAGACACTCCGTTACTCATTTTCCGCTGAATTCTAGAGGTGTTGCTTGTTGAATGGAACTCATTCAGGACCACAATCATGCGACAGGTTAACGGACAGGAGGTCCCACTCGAGCAAATGAAATATTTAAACTTTTCATTCCCTCACTGTAGTAACACGGTTAAGCGCGGCGTAGAGTTTTATCACTCAACTCAACCCACGATGTCTCCTGAATCTGGCGGAAAATGGAGAACGGAGTGGCTAAGCTCTATGTACTCTCTACCCTGCTATGATTGGGTTACAAAGTAAACCTAAAAAAAATATGTTAAGAAGTTTCCACTAGCATTTTTGTCTCTAAAGCAAAAAACGGAGAGTGCTCTTTCCTCACCTTCCTTAGGGAGATGCGTGAAACTTAACAGAATACTCGAACCAAACAGTGACCTCCATTTGCTATCTAAAAGAACATCTTGAACCTTCGTTTATATAAACGCGAAATAGAAAGTTGATTCTCAGGTGTGATAGTTCACCAAGCGACTATGTAACTGAAAGGGTTCTAAAGATGCAGTTTTTTAGTTCAGCAGATCTTTTCAACGTTACATCTTTTCTTGGTTTAAATAGCGCTCAGTAAATACCTTCACGTCCTCGCGTATGGTGTTAGACATAAATAAATATTTAAATATATCATATAGAAAATCATCAGCTTGCCTAATAAAAGAAATAGGTAAACCTGAAATAAGATTTGAACCACAACTTATTGTATAGTAACTATTCCACTATGGTATAAGCATCTTAATAAACAGATTATAATTCGTATACCTGTAAACTTATCAGAAGTTTCACGACTTTGCCGTGTTTCTTGCGTTTCCAGCTAAAATAACGCAAAATTAAATCCGATCTTATCTCAACTAACAATATTAACAAAGTTGCCGAGTAAAGTATATATAGGTACGTAGATACGCGTTATTGACAACACAATATCCGGGGGCACGCGTGGTGTATAGCGTGTGATAAGCTACTCAAAGGGCTTACCCGAGCCAGCTTTCGTGTGAAGATAGCTTTATATTTTTTAAAGTTTTAAGTTGGAAACATAAATTTTGAGTTTTCATGTTTTTCTTAAACGCGCTAGTGCTTCTTGATTTTGCGGAAGAAGTCTATAATATCTATTTTGTGGTTTAAAGAACAAAGTTCTCTTCCCTTACCGTCTACGATAAAGATATTTCTCATGAGCGGAACTCAACGCCATATATTATAATTATTTTAAATATTAATGAAACAGATTAACTCATATTGCAACTTATAAAAATAACCTAACCTAATAAAGTATATATTATAAAAACCAAAACATACTACTAAAACGAATTATTTTATAAGAAAAAAATAAAAAATTAAAATACTAACCAGTAAGTCGACACCCTTATTCCGTTGTATCGAAATTAGGAAAGTTCAAGCTATTATTATTGGCGTCGGCGCACAAAGGGGCTTTGTCAAAGCATAATTACACGAGATAAATATTACGGAGCTACGTACGTACTGTACATACATACATTTCACAAAATCTCGGCAAACCCTTTCTACAGTTACATTTCGTTCTATGATTGTTTTTGTGACATTTGTTCATTAAAACTTGCCGAAATTTACTTGCATCTCCAGATTAATTAGTGACAAAGAAAGATTAAGATGAAGCAACGCACGTACTGTAAGATATATAGGATATAATTATGAAAGTTCGTTCGAAGAAAAACATTACGCTACAACTTGTATTGTCTTGGGACAATATTTTCTTCGAGCATCTCTCGCACTTGAAATTGTAGTTAGTAGAAGTTGTTAATTCTTGTTTTCCAAGAATATCTATAATCTGCATTTGTATATACAACTCTTTGGTTATTGAGTGACTGACAACGCAGCGCTGAAATTGTACGGTAGGTTAGGTAATGGCAATGGGAATGTAGGGGACTAAAAAAGGATGTCTGTCAATTTCTACAGGAACGGGATTGTGTTTTAGCGATGACGATTACCACGTTAAATGCAGGCTGATTTGTCATCTCGAGAACTATAATAAACAAAACCTTTAAGCCTTACAAAAAGTGTTAAAAACTTTTAAAGTTCCACATTTCGAGAAAGTAATAAAAATCCTGTAGAAAAATTACGAAACAAGAATACTCAAGTCACGTTTCCTTAAAACTCATAAATTATTTACTTACCGGACTTCCACTAAGTTAAACCTTGAACGAAATGGACCAAATACCAAACAGTATACAAATAACGTTCCAAAATAATCTTGAAGCCTTGTCAAAAACCTGTTAAACCAATCTGCCCAAACTTCACCGTCCACTTTCCAAGTTGGGGCAATTCCAAAACTCACTTCTCTACAATTTGGTGTCCGCAAATTACACATCTTCGGTGGAAGTGACGGAATGGCCCAAGTCGCTTCGTTAGGGCTCAGATTGGAACCATTGTAGTTTCAAGCTTAATGGCCGCCGGACAAAAGGCAATGACGCGACGTAATTGTGCCTAAATAGTCTGTTTTAAGCGCGAAACGTTGAAATTGTTAGATTTTAATTGCTCTAGCTATAATATATAGCAAGTTTTACAGAATATATTTGTATATATAATAAATATTTTATATTTTGTGATAAAAATAAAAAAGTGATATTTATATTTTCAATCAAGTTTCAATTTCAAAAGATTATTTAATTCAACGATATATGTAATGTTTGTATGCTAAATTACTCATATTATAATATAACTCTGCTTGTTTTACCACGAATCTTATTTAGAAGAGCTGAAAAACTTAGTGTCAAAACTCTCTGTTCTTCACTTTGAACCCGTTGCTATTAGAGAACAAAACACAATCCAATAAAAGTCTTTACCAAGCCCGAAGAACGACCTTAAAATAATTATCCACAGGATGGGAATCGAACCTACAATCTTCGTATAGGCATTTCCCAATTACTCTATGACGGCATCAAAATGGAACACTTCAAAATGCTCCAATTTTAATTGTTCTCGCCACTGCGCGTCGGTTGGTTTGGGAGAGAAATTTTTAACAAATCAAATGTGTTGATGTATGAATGATTGAGGGACTGTGAAACATTGTCAGTGGAGTTCTGACTGTTTGGCCGATTGAAAAATTGCTAAATGTAAACAAATTTATCATATTTTTTTATTTTATCGATTAAAATATAACTATTTTTTATTTATCTGAAATAACTAAATGTATAGCCACACGTACGATGGTGTTTTTTGAACCTGTACGTTTGATTACTGCTTGAGATGTCAAAAAAATCTTTCATATTTTGCCTAGATATTTTATTGCTATAAACTTATTTTTGATTAGAAATAACTACATATGCATATAATCACGATATATACCGTTATTCAACCAATATGACAAAAAATAAAATACTGTTAAATCTTTTCAGAGAAATTTCAAAATGAAATGGATAAATGAAAAGTAAACCAAAATGCAAGTTTAAAAACACAAAACTCCATAAAAAAATGAAACCGTTGACCATAAAATTAGAATGCCTATTGCCTACACGTAAAACGAGCTTATTTTTATTTTAGCTTTAAGTGTGAGCATTAAACATTTTACACTCTGATTACGGCCGCTCAAATGTTCATTCGGTTTGAAATGACGAGTTAATTTTGACGATTGACTTTACGCTGTCATTATTTTCATGCGAGGCATTTTATGTTATATTTAGGGTTCTGTATCTCAACAAAAAAGGAACCTTATAGGATAAGTGATCCTGTGCCTAAGCTTGTTGTCCATCTGACTGTCTGTTCATCTGTGTGGAAATATCAAACAGAAATTATCAATAAATAATTAGTTTTACAGTCCCTTGTGTTACCGAAAATATCGGATACGAGCGTTTTACAGCAGGTACATCTACATTATATGAAATTCACCTCGTAAACCTTTAGAGTACTCGTACTTCCCATTGATCTACAATGACGAAATACTCGGTGTGCGAGTCCGACTCGCACTTGACCGGGTCTTTTTTGTTATCTTATCTGAGCAGGATACGAAAATGACAAAACCCCCGTATTGAGGCCATTTACGCCCACGTCTGAACAAAAAGCTGGCTAACAAAATAAAATGATTATTACAATTAAATTTGCTTACAAAGTTTGTTCCTGTACAAAAATTTGTTCGCAGAAAATTCTTTTATGTTTTTTTTTGCTATTTATTCAAATAAGGTACCGCTTTAAGTCCGTACGGAGCTTGCAAAATCTACTAATTGAAACTATAAATATGAGACGGCCATTATGCTTGTGATTCTATTTTCGCGCCTTTTTCGCCTACGACAGAGTGACGTAGTCTTTTTATAGTTTTACAATTGACTTTATTTTTTTTCTAAGCACTCGTCCTAATGCTAAATTATTTTTAATTTCTTAGTTTCTCAAATAACTTAAAATTATGTAATTAGTATAAAATTATGTAATTATAAGTTATATGCACTCCGTTTCTTATTTTCCGCCCAATTTTCGAGAAATTAAGTGTTGACTGACGAAACTTAACACTGCGCAAGATGAAATATTGCACATAAAGATGCAATGTATGTATGTACATAGGAATGACAAATACTCGTAGTCCCCTCTATCGACCCCACTCGACGCGATAACCGCTTTTTATACGCATAATGCCGGGATCTCGCTAAGCTGATAGAATTGTGGTATCGGCAGCCCTTTCAAGTTCTATTAAATTGTAGCACCAGCGAACGCGAACGCCCGTGAAATTGTGGCTTTATTGAAATTTTTACCGAATTATTTCTTTATGTGCATATAAATATAAATGTAGATAAGAAATATTACTTAATCTGTGAAGCTATAGGCTTAATATTTTGGTGCATGTGTCAATATTAATTGAATAAAAAATATTGGTACGCTTTGTTAGAATTGTCACAATATTTTTAAATTCCAAATTCTCACAACGACAGTTTTATTATTCTAAATCGTTGCTAAATATGAAAAAGTAGAATGGTAATAACTTCAAAAATGATAAAAATACATAGATAAATAAAAATTTGTAGTCACAACCACTGTGTTCAATCAAGATATACATATGTATATCTCTAAAGCCGCCGCTACACGCCCGTACGTAGCACCCACCACACGTCCTAGCTTTATAAAAATATTTTCAATTGATTGAATATTTTATTATATCACAGTGACGGTGCGACCCGTACCGAAGCAAGTCACGCAGAACTTTAAAATAACTCAATAAAATCGCTCCAGCGGCCGTACTTGTAATTTGAGCATAATTGCATCAAAATTTGTTTAGTTTTCGCTTGTGTTTCGTACGAATAGTCGCTTCTAGACTACATATGTATTCAAAAACAAATGCAATATTTGTGTATTTTTTTGGTCGTAATTTTAAAATTGTGTTAGTTTGTATATAAAAAATTTGCTATTCCCACATGGAATTCGCTAAATAAAAAACGAGCAGGTGCGGAAATTGCATTTGAAATTTCATACAACTTATTGTTTTTTTTTTTTCAACTACACACTGTTATTGCTTAGTAGGCAGTGTTAATCAATATGTATCTAGTGTTAGGACACTGAGTTCTTCACTTTCTCATTATATTCTTCTTTCTCGTTATGTACATACAGTCAATGGAACACGGAGTATCTTACCACTACTATCCAACAAAGATACATAAAGATTTTACACCAATTTCAACATATTATAAACGTATACAGCATTTATAAAACAAGATTATTCTGTCAAAGCTGTTTACATAACGCCACTAAGCGATCCATATTTACAGGAAGTCGTTATATGACACCGCAAACATGATAAAGTGCCGTCGAGATCGATAGACTTCACTGGAATAGTCTTCAATGTCTTTATTTATAGAATACATGTATTAGATCTTCGTAGTGCAATAGAACAGCGAGACTGTAAACTCGACGGTTGCGGGTTTGATTCCCATTTGTATACGAGTCGTCTGGGTGTGTTATCACTATGTTCCTTACAAAAAACAACGAAGACATTCCCAAAATTGAAGAATGTATTATAAATAAGCGGTATTCAAATCTGCGACCCCCACCTTTCACATTTTCTATCGATGAACATTTTTAATTAGGGCAAACAACATTCAAAAGGCGGGAGCAGTCATTAAATAAACCAAAACCGCGTACACAACACACCCAAAGCAAAATTATATTATATTTTCAAAGTAATAAAGATACTCGGAATCAAAGAAAAGCCACCGAAAGCGCGAAATAACAAGGCTTATAAAAAAAGGAAGGTTCGAGCAAAAATTATTATATTTCCGAATTAACTTCACAAATGTAAGTAACAGTAACAGAATGAATGTTTTCACGGAGCTTAAATAACCAATCTTTATTTACTTTAATATTTTACTCGGTTAGTGTTGTATATATTTTTTTGGTAACTGAATGATTGTGGGTGCGTGGAATTTTGTTGCTATTTGTATAGCGAAATGTAAATATCGGAGTTCTTTTTTTATTTATTTATTTTTTGTTTAATTGTTATATAGTGTTTCGGTAGACGTATGGAGAAAATATTGTAACAAATCACATTTTTTTTTACACAATGACCTAAAATTCGCATTATGTTTATTTAAGACCTAATTCACCTTTTATCTGCGGCTTTGCTAATAAGAACTACTGAGTTCTAGAGATTGGCGCGTTCAACCAAACAATCTCTTTAGTTTTATAATATTAGTATAGATTTTATAATACATATTACATAACTAATGAGACAACATTTCTATAATTTCATCTGAACTGAAGAAAACAAAAAATATAATACTACCAAGTAGCTACAAAAAATATTAAGACCAAAGTAAAAATATTCAAAACGAGTTATGAACAGTTGGAATGCTACAAGAGTATTCCATCAGCGACGCTCCCCGTACTTCATGTTTTATGTTCTCTTCTTGATCAATATTTTATATTCAGTAACGCGGTTAGAGATTTTCGCAGGTGCCCTTACTTTATTCGACTCGCAATACATTTTCCAACAAAAATTATATTATCAACATAGACGCCGGCGCTGACGCTTTACGGCACTCCTGGGTTTATTCATTTGCGTTATCGCTTCAACGTATGTTTTGATAATCTGTTGAGCTGCTCTGGTGTGGTCTGGATTGTGAAATGTTCCGCCAATATCTCGCAAATAGTGCGGAAATTGAAGAACGGAGTGATTTAACACTGAGTTACCTCAGTCTAACCTCCTTCATACTATATCTCACAGCGGTAACTAAAAAAATGTACTTCTGTGTAGCAAAGTTCTACTTTACATTTCCTTCAAAAACAAAAAAAATCGGTCAGTGGAAAACACAGTCGTGATGTTTCTCTAGAGTAGCGTACTTATTAATCTTGAGAAGCGTAGAAATACAAAAAAGCTTCACAGATAGCAAGATTGTTGCTATTTACTTCTATATTAATAAATAAATAAATAAATAAAAATAGCGAATACTTTCATCAATTTTTACGATCGAGCCTATGCAATCATAATGGCGTATCGGAAAATCCTGCGATGAAAGCAAAATTTCAACTCGTATATAAAATATAGTTTCCTATCGGGTATCAGTAACAGGTGACAAATATTCGGCACACTGTCCGCTCGCATTATGTGGCCAATATAATTTATTTGGATTAGGGGATTTTTTTGGTAACAAAATAACCGTTTCGCACCACGCGGGGCTCGAGAGACCGGTGGCATGGATGCTGTATATCATCACAGTGAATACACGTTGATACGGCGCGGTGATAGATGTTATTGCAATATTACTTTAAGGGATGATCTAAAATTTGTATAGGTTATGTAATATACTTTTGTCAGTGATTTATGACATTTTCAATAGTCTTTGTTGCTTTTTTTCCTTCTGTAAATTTCATGTGAAGATTTTGTTTTTTAGACAATTCTGCATATTAAAAAGATAAATGTCCACGCTCATTACTTACCACATGAACACAACTTTCTTTAAGAAGAATTTCTGCATTAGTCTTCCTTAGCCGGTATGAAAATATAAATTAATTACGGAAAAGCTAGATATGTATTGGATTCAGAATCATTTAAGGAGAACACTGCAATAAAATAAAAATGGCATCTCAATCGTGCCTTAATATAACGTAATAAAACAAAAAGAAAATCGTGCACGAAACGTAGAAAAAGCGGAGTCAAAATTCAATAAAGCAAAGTAAACGACATTAGTGCCTTCTTACAACTACTTAGAGATTCAAAACAAGAGGCGAGCACATTAAAAGCGTCTAAGTAAAAATAAACAAAATACATAGATTGTATAAATGTAGGGCGGGACGTGACAGGTGCCTTTAGAGCTTAGAATTGGCTGAAAGTAATCCGAGGCCAGGCTTATCCGATCTACCGAACAAATAAAAATACTTATCACGTAAAACGACGTCGTAAAACCTCCTTTCTGATGATATTGACCGGTATTTTGAACTATTTATAAAGTATCCAATTTTCGGAATGTTGTTACAAAATTATAGCGAAGTCATCGTCGCAGCTTTGTTTACGTGGACTTTAAGATGGAAAATGAAAAATCCCATTATTTCCCTTTTCTATAGGAATTTAAGAAATCCTCACCTAGGGTTCCCTACTTCCCTATACTTTTTAACCTTATCTTTGTCTGTAAATTCTGTAAAATATAGAATACATTCGATATTACGGATTAATTTTGCCTGTCGCTTTCTTGGTTTTAACGTTACTCTGCTGTTTTATGCAAAGATATGTCCTATTTATAAAGAAATCCTTACATATTTATAAAAAGTCAGTAGTATGCTTCTACTGCTATATTTTTAAAACAAGTTTTACGTGTTGAGTGGTGAAACTCAACACTACATCGGTGGTCACCAGAGCGAGAAAATGAAAGCCTCACATACAATTTAATTTCGTTTTCATTCTTGTCAAATTTCTTGTTACTATATCGTAGCTTTAGAATTAGTAAAACCGTTTCCGTTTGAACCATAATATTAATTTACGGTATTAAACGGTAATCACGAAGGAAAGTAAAGATAATTTCAAAAACTCTTATCGTATCGCCGCTAAGTAATAAGCTGTCGTATGCAATCAATACCATCGTCTGCGAGATCGAGGTTTAAGAGGATAATTCTGAAAACTCGAAGGTACTACGGCGTATTTAAAGTTAAACTTTTATTCATTTTGTATGAAACAAGTTTGTTTATTAGTAATGAAAGAAAGTTTGTAATTTAGTTTTTCACATATAACGTAAGTCTTAAACTTGTAAAAAATGGATAGTATTAGCTAAAATAATGATAAGAAAAAGAAAAAGCAAGCAGGATATCCAGAGGAAACCCAGTGTTACGATACTCTGCTCCCTAGACATTGCCTGTTGCGGGAGTGGCGGAACTAAACACCGAGTTTTAACTATCAGAATGGAGAAATAAAAATTTAAATATTATAATTCCCCCGAATGGGAATCGAACCCACGACGTCAATTCGTTTACAGCCAAACACTGTAGCACTGCGCTACGACAGCATCGATTAAGGTTTTTTAATAAAATAAGGAAACAAGGAAAGTGTTATATTTTATTTTTGGGCTAGCGAAGGCGTTGTCCTTTGACGTCCACCATTAGGCGAACATCCTAATTAACTATCACTTAATGTATACTACGTAATACGTTAGAAACAACAGTATGTATAAAAGAAATCATTAATTTAGTAGAAATACCGTTTTTCGTTTGTATGTTTTTTTATTTTTCTACTATTTATTTCGATTTTTACAATATTTTTGTAATATACATACTAAACACATCCAATGACACCATAACCAATTACAATTTTCGCGTTAGAAGCAAAGCAGATTCACGCTTTTCCCCAGAAAGGAGGGCAAAAGAAACCTAATGTTAAGACACTTCGTTCCCCCATATACCAATACCAAACCCAATTTCCAAGACATTACGTGTTATATGGTGAAACTTAACGCTACGCTCCTTCCGTAGAGGAGAAATGTCTATCCCAATGCATGACAACGGCCCCGACATTGAAATTACCAATAACACAAAAAATGCTTTAAAACATAAACAATTCCGAATGCAATACCTAGTATATTATAAACCACGAAACCAACAGAGGGCAACGTTTATATTTAGGGCTAGAGTTAATCCGTATTTCATCACACGCTGAATCTATCGCCACGTGGACTGTGAAATTTGAAATGATTTTCCGGGCCAACGGCCAACTTTCCCACTATTTAGGTATCAAACATGCGAATGCTCAATTCTCATTAGTATTACTATATACAATAATTGTGTGGAGAGCTCTCGTTAATATAATTTGTTGGATGTGAAATCTCTCTGAAATACTCTCGTACACACTAATTAATGGGTAGGCGGAGATGCCCTGAATTCGAAGTGGAGAACAACAGCGTACTTTGATGACCAGATCGTAGAAATGAAAGCAGTTTCCCCGAATGGACATCGAACCCATAGCTATCTTACTTACAGTCACGTGCAGTCCCACTGCACCACTATGACGCTCAAATAGACAACTATTTGGAAAATACAGGTTTTGCAACGAAATTTCGAAACGATTTGTTCAAAATTATCAATAGCAACTTATTAATCATGAAATTTAAATGAATATTAAATAATTGATGAATTTGATTCATTTATTAAATTTTCAATTATGAATAATTTAGAACAAAAAGAAAACCAATATTGAACCCAAAATCATCATATTTGCATATATACCTTTATACCTCAAAAGGTATTAAATTTTATAATAATATTATGTAACATTATGTTATAAGCAAGGTATTAATATAATTTTGATATCTATTAATGAAATCAGTGTCGGCTGCAAGTGTCAAGCTGTCTTGATGGATGACGTCATTACCGTAATGCAGTTAGCGAGACAAAATGGCCGACACAGATAATGAAGCGTTTCGTAATAAAATGGGTTTTTTTAATAATTTGAAAAGCACAGATTGTTATTTTGTTTTTGTTTATTTTTGATTTATGGTATCTGCACGATATAAAGTTGAACTTAATAAAATGTTTTGTAAATCTTTTTTTAACATAAAAGTCCACGAAAATTGGTAACATATTTTTTTCCTTATATTGGTCTTTGGTATAAATAATACGACTTCCAATTTTCCTAGCATAAATTAGATTTCTAACATCATCCTTTTTTAAATAATATCTCAAATATTAACATTTTTCAAGTTACAGAGAAAAATATTTCTCAATGACCCAATATAGTACACATTTCATATATTAAACAAGTTTAGTAGTTGAAAGCTTGTAAACCGATAAAAAAATCAATATACAATTCTATTTTCAACTAACCGCCAGTTACTCTGCGGCGGAAGTGCCGTAGCAACATGTCTTGGGACTAGTGCTATACTGCCGCTACGCGAGTATGGAACACCGGGAAAATATTGTATATGAAATTATTTAAATTCGATATTTTCTTAGGAAACTTTGTTAGTGCAGGGGATGAGAAGATAGCGTTTTTGTTAATAGTTAAGGATTAGCAGGTTCAGTTCCGAATAGAGTTTATAGTAAACGAATTTAAATAAGTACTGCATTTATACAAATATAAATAAGAGAAAATTGGGTATGACACCTTTGATGTAAATAAGTGGCGTTTCTATAATATACAAAATTATTCGTGCAAAAATGTCGAAGTTTTAACCGTTATTTTTTTCGTTCCTGTAGCAATTTTGAAAAATCCTCCCTTAGTGCTCCTCTATACTCACTAACCTCCCTAGATACGAAGTCTCGACTTTCCAAGCCCAATAGTTTTTAGTTAGTTTCGTCTTTGTTATATCTGTCAGTCACTCGGTTACGGAAGGGAATAAATCTTATATTATATAATAAATAATATACTATTATAACTTTAGGACAGGTACTTTTAATAAAAAAACTTCAACAATAATATATTATCAGAAAAACAAACACACATAAATTTTACACTGGCAACTTTTCCATACCATGTTTGGGTCATCCCATTGTCATCTTACGCTTCGCATCATTATGTCCACTTAGATGGATGGAGAGAGGTTAGGGATCAGGGGATATGTGTTTTTTGGAAATATTTTCTTTAAATAGTGTTTTTTTTTATTTTAGTATATATGTTCAGTTGTATAGTTATGTGTCTTATGTTAAACACTGCACT
Organism: Heliconius cydno galanthus; assembly: GCA_036379175.1. Taxonomy (NCBI): domain Eukaryota; kingdom Metazoa; phylum Arthropoda; class Insecta; order Lepidoptera; family Nymphalidae; genus Heliconius; species Heliconius cydno. Next base: position 1,777,241 of record JAKRZM010000891.1, on the reverse strand, counting down.
GCTAGACATAGGAAGTAAATATATATTAGCTAATTTTGAATAGCTTTTAGGTACATTTTGATATATATATTAGTAAATTTTGTTTTATTTCAATAATGTTAACATACAAATACCCACATTCTAAGTATACCGAAATATTGTATTATCGTAGTTAGATCTTATCGTATAACTAATTAACTCCAATTCTAGATCCCAATAAAAAATATAGCTTACAGAAACTTCAAATCTAAATTTTACCATAAAAAAGGCCCCGATAAAAATCTAGGCGAAAAAGCTGCATACATAAATCAAAGTGCCATACTTAATCGACACCCTCCGGAAAAAGCTTTGAGGAGCAAAAACTTGGGAAGACCCTTGCTAATGCACGTTATATCTGTTTGAATACAAAGGCCGAGTGTGCTTGACCTCAGACTTGGGTCACCCGATCGGTCAGATAGGCTCTAAATAAACTATAAAGAGTATTATTTGCGATAGAACCCTATTTACTATGTAGCCTACATTTACTGTTTTATATAACAAAGAATGTTTTGTGAAGGTTGAAGCCGTCGTGTGGTACAAACGTGCCACTGTGAAGCCAACAGTACTGGGTACAATTCCCACTCGGTGGAAAGCATTTTCATTTCCTCGCTCATCTAGGCAAAACACAGTGTTGAGTTCCGCCACTTCGAAAAGATGGGCACGGAACTGTCTTAATGGTAACAGAGTGTCTTAACACGAGGTTCCCAGCTTCCCTTTGGCTACCCCACCATGTGCAGAGTACAGCGTAAGGCTGAAAAAATAAACGAATTACTCTAATATTCAACCTTATTTTTGTTTTATAATTAAAAATAATCTTATCACAATTAAAACCAACGAGCCTTTTAATTTGACAGCTTGCACCTGTCAACGTCATGTCAAACCGTCGCGCCATTTTGTTTTAAAATGCTGAAATGCAGATAACGTAACAGGAACCGTCCCAAGGCGCCGTTACTGAGTGATTTATTTCATAGCCGATATGATTTACCCGCAAGTAACCCTTACGGTTCCCCTCGCGATGCACTAGTTTAGGTTCGTCACGCAAATTAACCCCTTTTGTTTTGTACTACATTCGAATAATAAGAGTTGGTTTAATATATACAAATGTGAAACATTACTCACAAAACTAAAGTAAATATAAACAAGCATTCATTTATATGACTGACATTTTTGTTTATGCTTATCCTCGTCAATATTTTTTTTATTGTGTTCTCCACTTTCATCACAATCAGAGATGTTATACTAAAGTTGAGAAATCCGAACTGAAGTTTATCTAAGGGAACGAGAAAATTGAAAATATTTCATATCAAATGATTTCTTACGCGAGATTCATATTAACTAATGTAAGAGTATCACATTGCGCCTACTTCACTTTACATATACATTTACATATCAACATATATCCGTTACGTGTAATAGATACGACCTTTACCTATACATCATTCCACAGATAACATATATTTCAACAATAGCTGAACTGTCATTATTTTATTTATAAAAACCATTAATTAAAACAACCGCCGCGTACAACTGAACTAATTATTTAATATTAATAAATTATAGACCTTTGTTCAAATATTGCTTACATTAAATACGGACATAAATAATGCCATTCACTGACCGCACGAGCCGCTAAAATAAAACGCGGTATAACAAAATTGTTCTGAAAACATTTTAAGTTCACTAAATTTAGGACGCCACAGAAAATTAAACGCAATTTTGGCAGCGAAATTATATATAATGGGACAATTATTATTCGGAATGCACGTGTTTTAGAAGAGTAACGCTTGTTCTTCACACTTTAATTATTTTAGTTGTCACATTTCTAATTTGGCGGCCATGTTTGATTGAACAGGTTATTTGGTTATTATAAAACTATGAGATATTCTAGAGTTAAGACAATGTCAAAATTTTTGACAGTGTTTGACAAACAATATGACAAATAAAAAAATAGTAAAAAAATACATTATGTATAGGTATATTTTTCACACATAGCGTATTCGTATAAAGTCTAGCGTTTCCCATTTATCGCCTATTTTTCGAGACACTGTTTTTATTATGATTCGGAACTTAACGCCGCACATAAAATAATATCCTCAGAAGAAATTCCAACTACGACTACAACATCAAAAGATCAATTATTCTTGAACGCGTCAAGAGATTACCGTAGTATTTATCCATAAGAAAACGTCCATCACGCTAAATTTGGATATATGTGCGATCCTTTGCGGCGTAATCGTGTGTACAACCTTAAACGGGGAGGTGGGTGACCGATCATCAATCTCTATCAGAGCGGCGAAAAAGCAAGAAATATGACCTGCTTCACAACGTGTGACGGTAAATATATGCAAATATATATATATACATTTATTATGATGTCATATATGTCATATATATGTAAAAAATAACAGAATTATTCCTAATTAATGAATAATTTGCCATAATTCTATTATATGTTTTTAGCTTCCCACTGTATCCTGCAATAGCAGGATAGGCACTGGGTACCCTTTGTACCCAGTGTTAAAGCACAGTGTCGAGACAGAGCGAATTGAGTGGCGTAAATAAACGCAGTAGTTTGTCTTATTATCAAAGTAACAAAATGAAAATATAAAATTACTTAGTCTCCCGAGTCGAAGCGAGGTAATGGAACTCAAAACCGTCGCGTCTACCGTCACATGCTGTGCCATTTCACAACGGCGGCCCCTATGTTGAACATTGAAAAATTTGCAGAAAAACAATAGCCGTAAAAGGTCGGGATCTAACCTGTAACCCTGTCAGTGCGGCAGGCCCTCCTTCCGTTGAGCTATTGAGATAAATTTGCGGTGTAATCGCATGAGTTCACCCTTAAATAGGGGGTGACCAAACATCAATCTCCATCAGACATGGTAAAAAGATATATGACCCGTTTTAAGAATATATGCATATTTAGTTAAGCAACTGAAATTATCTAATAAAATATGGAGATTACTTTGTCAAAATATGTATTAAAACGGTTTTATACAAGCACTGATAAATGTAATGTGGACGGAAATTATTATAATTTATTACCATATTATAATTTTTTTTTTTAATAATTGTTTTTAATGTTTAAATAGGTTTATTATTTATATCTGAAATAGATTTCAGATAATATTTCTCAAATAATCTTAAGAAATTCCCCTTTTTGCAACTGTAGATATAATATAAGAATATCTTAAAATTATTTCTAGATCAAATCTCATTTAGGCTAATAAAAGTAATAAAAGTAATTGCCTTTCACTAACTTTATGTCTTTAATGCAAAAATAGTATATGTAAAAATTTACCACAGTTTTGTTCGGCACTTGTGAAGAAAACTATATTTGTATACAACAAGTCCAACAGTGTACTAGGCTGTCAGTTCTCAGTTTTTTTATCAGCTTTACGCTGTATCACTCATTCAGCAGCTTAGGTAGAGGGATCCTGGGTTGAGACGTTCGTATGTCACGTACATACGTTCTCCACTTTCTGCCGAATTCTGGAGGCATTCCGTATTGAGTGGCGGAATTCAACTACGCGCTCTGCCTCCAGACACCATAGAGAAACAATGAAAATATTTAATATTTAATTTCCTCGAGTGGCAATTGAACTCACAACCTTTCGCGTTTACAGTCACACGCGTGTGCCTCTGCGCCACGACTGGCGTTTAATTCATAGTGTTGAAGTTAGCTTTTTCACCTTGTACCAAAAAAGAAAAGTAAATATATATAAAAAAGCAAATAAATCATAAAATAAAAGTACGCACAATTATCACAATTTAGTAGTACCCAAATTAGATCCTTAGAATGCATTAATAAATTTTAGAATCTTATCAAACGAATGTCCCAAATGGGTCCAATAGGACTCAACTATCTGACTATTAATCAGTCGAGTCTGTTTTTGTAAAAGGTAATTAATGCTCAGCCAAAGGTTAATGAAGGCGTGTGTTATCGGCCATCTCGAGCCGTGTACCAAAACCTCGTAAAACCTAGACCACACAGGACCATCTCGCTAATAAATTATATTTAAATTTTAATCAAACTGTCAAATTAGAAGAGAATATTTTAACACTCTGTTCAAACGATGAAAAAGACTATACTTTCATTGTAATTTTTTAGCATCCCTGTGTCCCGCATATAGAAGGATATACAGATGGAACTTAGTGCTAAGACACTCCGTCGTTGGAATTTCTTACAACTAAAGTTATAAATATAATACAAAACTTCATATAGAACTTTAAAATATACAAAATATTATTAGTTTTATATTTTATGCATTTTCGACAGAGCTCATAACAACTATACATTATTTTGCTTGATATATCATTTTATTATAAAAACAAAAAATTGAACTAAGACTTTACTTAACTATCCAATTTCTTACTTATAAATGTTTACTTTCATGTATTATTGCTATTTTAGGCGAACATTTCAAAGAATTTACTTCCTATAATACAATCTTAATTCAACAGTTTCGGACACACCTTAGACAAAGTCACAAAGAATTTCCCAATTTGGCCGCCCTAATCGCAGCAATGACACGTATCAGATCGCCCCTCAAATCAAGGCAGGAATCAGTCACGGAACAACTGCATTCTTCTTCAGACAGCCAATTTGGCGCCCCATTTTCGTGAAACACCGCATCCATCAGCCGCCTTCCAGCCCACTATCGAAAGATTCAATGAATGATAACGAGACTAATAAATACCGTCCGCTCCTAGAACGGCCGTAATTAATTTAATGGATTTAGACAAAGAAATATGTACAATAAGATAGTAAGATTAATAGTCTTCTTTGTTTTGGCCATTAACAGATGTTGAAACTTGGTGTCGGGTTACACGGTAACGGGAGCCAGTGGTATTTTTTCTTCTTTTCCGTAAACTCTAATGAAGGAGCGCTTCTAACGAGCGGAACGACTATCCTTATTATCAAACTCCGTAATCTCTCTATATTTTGCTTTGAAGTCTTTGATCTCCTCAGATAAAATGGTTCGATCCAACTTTGTTCTAATTAGAAATAAAACGTTTTTCACTGTTACATTCGTGGGAATGAAATATTTATTGTTAATAAATATCATAAATTTGAAATATGTTATTTTATTATAAATACACATAATATTTAAAAATATTAAAATCGAATCGAAATAGAATACTGCTAAAGTATGCTTTTAATAGAAATATGATAATCAAGCTGTAAAATTTTTATATTATAATAAAGTATCTTATGCAGTCTTGTGTGACGTAAAAAAGGAGCAGAAGTCATAAAATATAAATTCTACGAAGAAATTCTTAGTTCCACAGTCGTAAGGCATCGATTTCAATTCCTAATGCATTCAAATCCACATTTAATACTCGTAGAATGCAAATTTTGAATGTCTCTTTGTTCAGACATTACCATAGCCATAAAAAATACCGACTTCACGAGGTGGCGTCGTCCATTCGCCTTATATCTCGAATCGCAACATAAATTAGTGCACTGGTCGCGTGACGTACCGACTTAGGCAACGTCTCCTTATCGTACCGGAAGCCGCCTGGCTTCTATCAGGGCGGAATAAAAAAAACTTCTAACTTCTGCACCAAAAAGTTCACTTTTCCCTATCACTGCGCTGGTGGAACCCGCGACAGTAGCCCGATTTCAACTCTATTTATAACTGGAGAAGCTCTAAATTTAATACAAACATAAGCAATGAACGGCAAATAAGGTAACATTGCCAGTATGTCGGCATAAATAAAGCCGAGTGTCCTTTAGCGAAGCAGACGTTGACGTTGCGATACTAATAACAGCACTCAAAGCAATTATAGACTCTATGACCCAACTGTTATGGTCCAATTTAACCAGCCCAGCAAGAGGGTAGCAATGAAGGCTCGCATTTAGCGGTTATAGTGATATGGGTGGACTTCCTTTGTCTAGTAATCTTATCATTGCGCCAAGCGACCGTTCCTTGACGTGATACATTGCTCCTAGTATATATTTACATGCTTTTAATTGTGTATTTAAATTACTGAAATATCCTGAAATTTAATCTGCAATGCGTCGTAGACTCGCCCAGTAGTTTATCAACGCCACCTAGAATTTGCTTTTTAAGTAATATAAAAAAATATTTAATTTACTTTGTGTTTAAAATCGTTTTAGCTTTCATAATAAAATAAAGCAAGCATGTTAATATGTTAGTTAAGAGTACAGTGTGGTTAAGAGGTGCTCCAGAACAAGTTATTTCATTATAATTCAAAAAGCATTTGCCACGTTCAACGTAAATCGCATTATTCAATAGGAATGAATTTAAACGCAAGCTGATAAGGCGTAATATTTAACGAAACCAGGCCAACTGAAAGCCATCGATTTAATACATGCGTAATATCATTACGGCGGGGCGATTTTCCTCGTAACCGGAGATAAAATTCAACTTCCTTTAAAAGAATTTTTCGTTGACGCTGCGGAATTGTTTGTTAATAACGGGTCCGCCGGTGTTTAGGGTAAGGCAAAATTCTTGAGATTTAATCTTGGATCAGTCATAATTATAATATGATCCCTTCGTTCACAATGATGAAGTGATATGCACAGTCGTTTATTAGATATCATAAGTAAAAATCTTATCAATAATGAATAATTTAAAAAATCTTATCAATAGATACCTAAAACAAAAAGCCACATTACAATTGGAGGAACCTCTTTAGATTTCAAGATTGTCTACTAAAAAGTCTCATCGATTGAAATTTCCGAAGATAGATTGGTAGCATCTGATCGCGTATCTCATGTTCAAAGACGGTCCCAGCCGATCTCATCACAATCGAAAACTTTGAATACACCTCTTTCGACTATCGAAAAGTTTCCCATAATGGATTCGTTCGAGGACTCAATTGTTTCACGATGAATGGGTACTAATTAAAACGAAGTCAGCGACGCCGGACCAACTTTCCAATTGTTCCTAACTATAAATCGGTGCGCTGTTCCCATATAAATATTGCACATTCTGATCAACTTTGGTGCTAAATTTGATTATAAATCTATTCAAATGTGTGAAGATATTCGACATATATTGCGTGATGTACGGCGAGAATTTATTAAAGTTTTGGAAAGTTTTTCGCCTTTCTTTTTTGTATAAAATTGTTTTTTTTAATATAGGCGTTATCATTTAAGGAAAGGTAGAGAAGTGAGTGATATATCTTCATGTTCTCTCTGTGTGCTGAGTGTCGCTGGAGATACATGAAAATGACTTCACAATTACCCAATTTTTTTAGCAATTTAAAATTTAACTACTTACTATAATGTTATTTATATTATTTTAATGTTATTTATCTTATCCGTTTAGATAATATTTAAATTTTTGAAACAACACAGATAAAAGAGGTAAATACAAAATTGCCACTAAAGCTCGAAGTAACGAGCTTAAGATAGTCGGCACGTGTGCGACAGCATCTCTCGTCTCTCGTCCGCTGATATTGCCCAAATGTATCCAGTTACCATCGTCGTGTGACGCGAATCCAAACTGCACCGCCATACATCAACGTCCCGACTTATGAAACGACTTGAAAGAGATATTTGTTTGACAGTTTGACTGTAAGTGTGATAAATATGACTTGCTTTCATCTGTGCACTGTCTACGAAAACTGCCTAAATCCTATAAATAGAATAAAGTGCGAGTGAAATATGCTTTAAGTAACACACCGTGGCGCCATCGAGTCGTACTAAGAACAGATTGTATGTAATGGATTTGGATTCGATTGCTAATCTGGAGATTGTTAAAATATTGATTGAAATATATCTTTATTTTCTAATTATAATGCAGCGTTGATTTTGACATTGTCTTTATATTTATAATACATACGTAACTCATAATGTGAGAAATTCTTATACATAAAAAAAGAAATAATAAAAATATTATAATAACTGAGCCAGCGCATATTTCTAGACCGTAACACACAGTAATGGATTTAATCTTATTTGTCGGTTTTATAAGATTGATTTTATTATGGGCTTCGTCTGCTCCTTTTCTATTTCCAATAAGAAATCACGTTTGATCGGGCTGAGCTCGGCCGCAAATGAGCCGAAACACGGCACTTTTATCTTCCAATAAGTAACAGAGCTTTGGTTTTTCAGAAAGGTTTCACGGAAACCGGGAAGCCACATGGCTCGAAAAATATAAAAACAAACGAACCGAAAAACCGATAGTGCTACCGTCTGATTACTATTGAGCCCCCTGCATGTACGGAGGACTGACTCGTAACATATCAAACAAATCGGCTAATTTAGAAAATAGATGTAAAAACACAATTTGTTGTAAACTCTGAGGTGGGCAATCTTGTAAAAAGTTCGACAAATCCCACAGCGACATTCAAAATCGTGTTCCCTCACAAAGTTGAGACGATTCGGTTAACGAGTGTCGAATTCTCAAACTCTAGGGCCCCTTCTAGAAGACAAAGTGTCCCCGGGAGGTGCCCCGGTAATTACCAGCCATTACACACAAAGACGCGGCTCGTCCGATTACCATAATTCCCGCTCCCGGGACTCGATATAAATGGACCGCATTTTGTTTTTGAACGCAGACTGACGTGTGTATTAATGACTATACTTGTCCTCCTAAATTAGGTAAGGGATGTCGAGATTTAGTTTTTCACTGCCAACTAGACGGTGCATAACTTGCCGTATTAGTTTCAAAACAAATTGCCTCGTTTTATCCGCGCTTAGAGCTCGCTTAATATATGCTAATGAGAATTTACGTAATAACAAACAAGCTTAAGTATGTTAGAGAGCTTGTATCTGCGTTATCTTTGTATGTTATTTAAAGTTGTTCTTCGTGTAAAATATTAAAAATAGGATTTTATTATTGAAACGTCTTTTTATTTCAATTTGGCCAACGCTACTGGAATTTTTGTTTCACAAAACGTGGTAAATTCATTACTCTCTAATTACAGGAGAATCGTTCAAAAGGGGTTCGCTTCAAAGCGCCAAGTATTGTAGAGGACCAGCTTTCTTTCGCGGAATAGAGGGCGATCGCCGAAAAAAAAAACAACATAAAAACCCTTTTAAAATTAATTGAGTTTTCTTGCGGCTACATCGCCCGCTACAATAAATTAATTAACGCTCGAAGGAATCCTTAAAATTTGTCGAGGATCAAAAGTTGGTCGGAAGATGGGGTGGTGGGGTAGATAATGCTTCGATTTTCCATTAACTTATATTAGCGATGGGAGAGGCCGCCGCGCCCCGCGGTTCCGCCGATAGCTCCCGATCTAATATATTTCCTTTATTAAGTAACTGCCGAAACACGCGATCTTTGAACCATTTCCATAGATTTTCTGTTTGTTTACGAGCCATCACTACTGTTTAGTTTTAATAAGGTTCCGTCGATTGTTGCCTATTTTCTGAAGAAGCCACTCTTAATTTCTTATTGAGCATCACGCTGTATCCCTGTATATAGAAAGACAAGGGAAGACGAGACACTGCGTTCTCCATTTTTCTAGAAAAAATCGAATTCAAGACAGTATGTGTTGAATGGCGGAACTCAACGCCGCCCATCGTATTAGATAAATAATGTAAATATATACATAATTTTTTTATTACTTAATGACTAAGAAATTTCAACCACAAAAACGTATAGAAATTTTATCATAACAAATTTGTACTTTTACTACATTTTGTATTTATATATATTTGAGACCGTCTATCCAATTGAGTTTTGTGATACAAGGGCGATGAAAGTGTGCATTAATATTTAAACAACTCCTTTCTACGGCAATCATTATTCAGGTGTGATTTTTTTTCTCGCCATAATGATTTATATGAAGAATGAAATATTTTTATAATGTTTTATTTATATTTGTGCACGTTTCACATTATAAATGTAAGTTTTTAGGAAATACATTCTTGTATAAACATTAACATTTTTATTAATACGTAGGCGCTAATTCTTTAATATCTCTAAGTATAAATAGATATAACTTTTTAAAATAATTAAAAAAAACATAATAAAAATATTTATTCGATAAATTTAGGATTTTTTTAGAATATTATAAAATAAACTAGTAGTAGTCTTCTAGAATAGTGACCTAAAAATAAGATACTTATATAATGATACGTGACGGAATATTTATCTATTTCGCTCAACATCTTCTTTAAGTTGGACGAGAGAAATGAATATCAGGAAAGAACAGAGTTACACTAAGTTTAAATAATGAATAATAAATATTTTATTTTTTTCAGGTTGTTTACTTGAAGGTACCCGGCCACCTCCAGATGTGCCACCCCGCAACCCGACTATGTCCCGTTTGAACGGACGGATCACCGGCAACCCGGCTGACCTCGCGGACTTTGAGCCATCGTGTCTCGTTCGAACTCCTTCTGGAAACTTCTACGTGCCTTCAGGTATGAGTTCATGTACGTGACTTTTACTATCAGTCTTTATTGAAATATTATTAGACTTTTAAGTTTATATTTCAATATTATTTAGTTTATCAGTTACTTATTTTTTCAATATATTTTTTAACAAAAAACGAGCATTAATATAAGTAAAATTTCAGGGGACATACAAAAGAATCCGTCTATGGACTACAAATCCAACTCATCGTGTAGCAGTCCAGGAAAACAAGAAAAAAGTACTTTAGACAGGATGGACCGAAGTGACAGGCATCCTGCATTCGGGGCCCCAGTGCCTGTTCTACCTGTTAGGAATAATCTAAGGGCGACTCATTTTCCGCCGACGTCCTCAAGGTTCCACTTCAGAAAAGGCCTTTCTTCCAGATGTTCTTGGAAGTGCACAGCCATCGTATTTATAGTGTTATTTGTTCTTCTTTTATCTATTGCATCATATATGTCAGGTAAGATTAAAAATAAACTTAAATTAATTACATAGTTCCGTATAAAATTTCTAATTTAATTTTATAACTGCCAATTCAAATACATACCTACCCCAGACAAGTAATTTTTATTATACGAGTATACCTACATATATATTTTTTTTTAATGTGTCTAATGGATTTTATTTTTACAGCGTCTTATTTCACTGACAACTGGTCATATCAAAACGCTAAACCATGTTCAGTGTTAGTCAGTGAAACGGATAAATTTCCGACGTCGAAAGCAACGACGCTAGAATCTAGTAACAAATCATTATCAAAGCCATCCCAGAGTTCGGCATCATCTTCAGGTAAACAAGAAATACATACACGCCCTCGTAGAAGTTTAGATGGGCATGCTTCTTTAAATTCTTCTGTTTCTTCTTTAAATTCTGTTTCTTCTACGGACTCTTCTTATGTAGATGTGCATGAAAATACCACTCCTTTGACCACTGTTAGCTTAGTGTATAGTGTGTCAATAAAACCGTCTACAGAACAATCGGGAAGTGTGAATGCTTATAACGCTTCTATGTCTACCTCTGGTGAATCGATTAACACTGGTGTTCTAACTAATAATAACACTACGCTTGAAACCAAAACTTCAAACATTAGTTCCGAATCCAACTCGAGAGTTAAATCGCAAGAAAACGTGAGAACCATACTTAACAAAAACTTAAGAACTAAATCCAAAGAAACTAACATAGATAATCCTCGTGAAATGTCATTCAATAAAAAAGATGACATTGCATATGAACCAAGTTATATGCAAAGTGATTCATCTTCAGTCTACTCATATGGATTACAGAAACTTCAATATCTAAAACTACTAACCAGATTAAATGAGGTAAGCGAGGAGTTACATATATATTCTAATGATCCCACTGAAAGAGACAGTAGTTTGGAAAAATTTCATTATGAAAGTGAGCATAGTACACTCCCTAATACTGAGAAAAATGTTTATAAAACTGCAAATTCTTTTAACCTATCACCTAACACGCCAAAAATAAAAACTGTTTTAACTGAAAGCACCTCTGTTTTTACTACGCACAAACCTAATTTTGTCACTGACAATGAAGTCTTAAATGAACTGAAAACCATGGAAGCACTCCCAAAAACATCACACATAACAAAATTACCCTCGATGGACAGTGCAACTATGTTTACTACGCATAAGCCTAATCAAATAAATAAGCATGTATTGTCAATAACTGAGCCTTCGCCGAGTGATACTAATTATACAGATACTATGAATACAATTAGTACTCCAACTCCATTGAAAACTGAAAGTGAACCATCAACTTTGAATATTGCTGCCGAATCAAAAACTCAAGACACTATGTCAAATGCTAAACATGTTTTAATTAACCTAACCATTTCTGCTGATGACGCTAATGACTCGTATAAGCCTTTATATTCACTGACGGTAACTGTTCCTACAGTTGGTGAAGCAAACGAAATCCCAACAGTTAAAATAACTCCCATGAGCAGTGAACCTACAGTGCCCACAAATTTTAATAAGCCAGTGACAATCGATAGTACTACAAAAAACGTTAAAACAGTCAACACAGAAAATTGGGGTGGAAGCTGTGAATGTTCATGCCCATCGTGTGAAGATGTGAATAACTCTGAAAATCTATATGACGATTATTCAGACAAGACTACAACTATTAGTAAAGAAGCATCAAAAAATGTTACAGATTATAGCACAATAGAGCTAACCACTGCTTCTAGCGAAAATAACTTTTTTGAGACCTCCTCAATCACACAGATAGACTCTACTATAGACGCGACAACAGATGTAACTAGGCAGTCTGATTCTTATGAAACATCCACTGTCAATGAACTCATCACGTCAACCTCTAATGAAGTAATATCAACAGAAACTACAGAATCTTCTTCGGAACCAGATAGTTTTACAACTGATTTGCCCAAATGCGTATGCCCAAAAGTAAAGCCTCCACCAATTCTAATATTGGAAGGTGAGGTCTCAAAATTTTGCGTTCAGATAATTTACTAACGATCACCAAAAATTACATCTGCCGGATATAAGCAACACATTGTCTAAGACATCTAACACTCTAATATGCATGCTCAATTAGTAAAAGAATCTTATTTCTGTTGTTAATTTGCATGGCTTTTAATTAGCATTAATCTTTCATCTTAAATCAATTTCCTAATAAAATTAAATAATGGTATGTAGTGAAGATGGGTTTTTACACATGATAATTAATATCAATTTATTTCTAAGTATTGTTAATATAAGAAACAAAAAAAAAATTACCAAAATTGTATGTAATATCCCGTCTTACTGTCTATATATAGCATAAATTAGTAACACTCATAATATATCACAGCACATCGCATGATTTGCGTCGTACTTAAGTTTAACGAATGCTCTAATGAACATTTACTCCGTAGGTGCGCGTACATTCCCAGCACAGTCGTTCCCACCTGATGGGACGACATTCAAACAAATAACTTTAGGTGAAAAATTATCAAAAGAAATCCTTCCGTATAGCTATTGGAACATGCAGTTTTATCAATCCGAAGCGGCTTACGTCAAATTCGACTATATGATACCGCGGGGCGCGTCTGTAGGTGTCTACGCGAGACGGAACGCTTTGCCGACACACACTCAATATCATTTCTTAGAAGTTCTAAGCGGATTTAAAGCTCGAACCACGAGGGCTTCACATGTAAGTAAAAGTAGAAATACATTTAACCGAAAATATTCAAGTCAATTTACTTTTACTAAGTTCTAAAATATTTAATAAAATCAAAATGCGACATTTTTTAGTAGTAAGTAGCTTTTAACATTGTCATTACATTTATATGATTTATTTTATATCTTTTGTAGCCGTCCGTTAAGAAAGAAGTAACACATTATATGGAACAAGGTCACTGGTTCTTATCTCTGTATAACGATGATGGGGATCCTCAGGAAATATCATTTATTGCGATGGTCGCCGATGATATGACCCATAACTGTCCGAACGGCTGTTCTGGGAAAGGAGAATGTTTGATGGGACACTGCCAATGTCAGCCTGGCTTCGGCGGAGACGACTGTAGCGAAAGTAAGTGTCTATAGAGAATTTTCTATATTTTGAGAACTTCTTTATAAAATATAATTCTAATATTTTTTTCAGTATTGTACAAATAGTAAAAGTATTTGAAATTACAAAAGCGATATCATATTCCATGACATTATACGTAAATGGAAATAGTTTATGTTACTGTTATTATTGTCGAAAATAGAACATCAACATGTTATTACATATATACCATTTGCTGTGTCGAAGAATGTATGTCGCTAGTAATAATAAACCAAGTGAAGTTTTATTAACTTAAACCTTCACACTTACTTTTATCATATTGAAAGTCCAATTCCATTTCGCTTTTAGCTGATTAAAACAAGTATTTATATCGCTTATTTATGTTATAGGCGTATGTCCAGTGCTTTGCAGTCAGAGAGGAGAATATATAAATGGGGAATGTCAATGCAATCCCGGGTGGAAGGGCAAAGAATGCTCGTTACGCCACGACGAATGTGAAGTACCAGATTGTAACGGCCACGGACATTGCGTTAACGGAAAATGTTCCTGTGTTAGAGGCTATAAAGGCAAATTTTGCGAGGAAATAGATTGTCCTCATCCCACTTGTTCGGGCCATGGCTTTTGTATTGAAGGTTCTTGTGTTTGCAAAAAAGGTTGGAAAGGATTGGATTGCGGAACTATGGACAAAGACGCGTTACAATGTTTGCCGGATTGTTCAGGTCATGGCACCTTCGACGTGGATACACAAACTTGTACATGTCACGCTAGGTGGTCGGGAGATGACTGCTCCAAGGGTACGTTACTGAAATTATGTACAGCCTTAAATGTAATATCCTATTTTAGAAATAAATATTGTTATTCTTAGTTTTATAATACCAGTATTATATTGTTAAAAGTTTAAATATACCTTAATAGAATAAATATTTATTAATTAACGATTTAAGTTACCGTTCTGAGTGTGAAAGTTTTGTTTTGTTATAAACCAGTAAGTGATTTTTGGAAATAAAAAACAAATATTTATATAAACTTAATTTTTATCAAACGAAATTACCTCATTTTCATGGGGAATTTTAACCAAAAAGAGATTTTGGATAAAAAAATTAGATTGTAATTTTATTCTCATTTTCATTTAATTTAATTTTTATTTTAAGAAATATACAAGTAAAATCTGTTTACAGAGGTGTGCGACTTAGACTGCGGTCCTCACGGACGTTGCGTCGGCGAGTCCTGCGTGTGCGATCAAGGATGGACCGGCGAATACTGCACATCAAAGCTATGCGATTCGAGATGTAGTGATCATGGTCAGTGTAAGAATGGAACATGTCTCTGTGTTTCTGGATGGAATGGGAGACACTGCACACTTGAAGGTTGTCCACGAGGCTGCGCAGGACATGGACAGTGCAGGGTGGCTAATGATGGACATTGGGAGTGCAAGTGTTTTGACGGCTGGGACGGTCCTGACTGTACTACTCTGAAAGAACAAATTTGTGATGATTCCAAAGACAACGATAAAGGTATATACAAAAAGTCTAAATGTAATACTCGTATATATTATTTATGTAAAACATAACTATCAATATTTTAGATGTATATTTACTAAAACGGTGACAATTACGAATCTTAATACCACTATGTCATATTATGTTTAATAGATGGATTGATCGACTGTGAAGATCCAGAATGCTGCCAGAGTGCAGCCTGTAAAGGAAGTCAGCTCTGCGTCTCATCTCCTAAACCAACAGATATTCTTCTAAGAAAACAGCCTCCAGCCATCACAGCATCTTTCTTCGAAAGGATGAAGTTCCTTATCGATGAAGGTAGTTTACAAAACTACGCAAAACAGGAAACGTTTAATGAAAGGTGAGATAAATGTTCGGTGTTAATTTAGGTTTAAGAATTGTCAGATCAATTGATGTTGTCATCAAATGATCTAAGCAAATGAAATATATATAACATACGCAATGTTGTGCCCCAGTCAGTCCTCTTTATTTACATGAAATTGTATTTATTTTTTTGTTTCACCTTATAATTAAGATTTGTTTTAAACTAATTCTAATTTAACGGATAAACGCTAAATTGGCACTTGCATGTACTTTATGTTTACAAATATTTTCTGTCATTATCTCTAACATGTTCTAACGTCTCTTCCTTTATTAACAATGTATCCAATGATACTTATTGTATGTAATTTCTCGTCTTTTCGCTGCTCAGTATGTTTTGGAACCACTTCAATACGAGGTAAGATCTAGAAACGAATATAGGTAGGAGTTTGTGTGTCTTTTCATTTGTTTTGTGTTTGTGCTAAATATATCTATATCTGTTTCATTGGCAAAATATAATGTGTTTGTACGTGCATGATACTGTGTATTGAACCTGAATATGTGTCCTGTGAGTTTTGTGTTACGCTTCTTATAAATATTCATATTTTATAACAATAATACATTTTATAGTAGTTTTAGGTATCACACATTTTTGGATTGTAGAAAATTGAATTTTAAATAGTAATATAGCCTTTCGAATACTTTAATCCTTTTCACTCAATTGAACACTAATTAAATTTGATCAAGTTAAAACAATTATAAATTGTCCTGTGCAATATGTAGTTAATTCAGTTCCATTTTCCATTTTATATACATTTTACATTCCTATATGATAAAATTAAATAGTATTTTTATCTTTAGAAATATCTAAATTCCATCGTAGTTTGTTCTTTGTACAAGTTGTGAACAAAGTAATTCATCGCTAACGATTAAAGATTACCTTACTTTATATAAATTGAAATATAAATTCTAACTTAGCCATGTTGACTTTTAGCATTAAAAAATAAAATTAACATGTTAAATTTCAAAGAAATTCTGCCACTTTTAGCGTGCAAGCATTTTAATGAACGTTATAAACTTTCTATTACATGTGCTTAGCAATAATTAGAGTTTAAAATGAAAAGTTTGATGGCATTATTTATGCCACGAAAATGGTCATATAAAGTTCTTTAAAATATTATCATCGTGACAAAATACATTACGTAATAGAAAATACAGTACAATCTCACATAGTTAGGAACTAAATATAATAGATCTAAACGACCAATAATCCGGCATCCTACGAATATAATTTTTAGAAACATGCGAAATAGAGGTTTTGAAACAAAGACCACAATTTGCACAACAATATGCCACAAATAGGGTTTCGTTTAAAACTATGTTATTAATTAATCGTACTATGTAATATGTTACAGTTATAAATAACTAATAGATTATCAACAAAAAATATTATTTCATTTCTATGGACGGTTTATTTACTGCACAATACAGTATTGCAAGCATTCCAACAACCCAGCGCCCTCTGGTACATAGTAGTGCCGCGTTAGTGAGATTCTACTATATAGAATTGAGGATTTATTTTAAAGATTTTGACTGAATTTGCACGAAATAATTTAGGGATTAGGCTAACAGAAGCTACAGCTATTTTCATAAAAATTTCAGCCGATCTGCAGTAATTAGGGGTAGAGTGGTTACATCCCTCGAGTCTGGTCTGGTCGGCGTGAGGGTCTCCACATCCACACCTTTGGAAGGGTTCACGTTGACAAGAGAGGACGGTTGGTTCGATCTTCTCGTTAACGGAGGAGGGGCGGTCACCCTTCATTTCGGAAGAGCACCCTTCAAGAGATCTACCCAAGTCGTGTTCGTGCCTTGGAATGAGGTATGTAAATTGAATTACTCAATCGTTATACTTACATGTACTTATCAAATATTTCAAACAAAATTTGAAATTCTGAATTTGCACATTACACATCATTTTGTTTTTTATTTTCTTATGATCATACGTAAATGTTTATTATATTTCTGATTTCATCCTAACTAAAGTTATACGAATTTAAATTCTCGTTAGTAATATCGAACAAAATCTTGAATTTAAACTTAGACATTAGACGCTGTAATTAAAATTCCTTAGCGTCGTTACCTCGAACGAGACATCAACTAGAACAACTTAAGCGACAAACTCTGCAAGTAATTATTTTTTGCGAGCTCCAAAACATGCGAAACGACAATCAAGCCAGTATTAGGTATTAAGACTTAATTTGAAACTTTAGATGACGCTAAAATCCGTCTAACACGTATAAATCTCATAAACGTCTGTCGGGACTGAAAGGAATAACTTGGTCTCGTTTCACTCTTAGATAACTTATTAAGTTAGTAAGTATTTTCAGAATTTAAAAGCTATTAGATAATTTTCAGAGCTTTAATCTAAATTCGCAGTATTTAACTTCGTTATAATTTAATTTTACTTAAGTATCAGTCTTACATAAATGACTTACGCGAGCCTTATTTTATAAATAATGTGAACATGTTTGCACGTTTTTAAAGTGATATCCCACACTAAGGATAGAAAAAATAATAAGTTTGGACGGTTTTTAAAAGGCACGGATTTTAATCTCGCTATTTTCAAATTTTTATACTTTTTCTAAGAATATATTTACACGTTTTTACAGGTGGTGATAATAGACGAAGTTGTAATGACGACGTCCGACGATAAGGGCGGTATGGGTCCCCCACAGGCGTGTCTTGCCCATGATTATGACATGATGAAACCTGTA
This sequence comes from Heliconius cydno galanthus, assembly GCA_036379175.1. Lineage (NCBI taxonomy): Eukaryota > Metazoa > Arthropoda > Insecta > Lepidoptera > Nymphalidae > Heliconius > Heliconius cydno. The sequence goes on along the minus strand of JAKRZM010000891.1, from coordinate 1,758,755 downwards.
GTACTTGCTACGTGGAAACATGGCTTCCAGGGCGCCTGTCCAGATAAAAGCGCCATTCTAGCAGAATCTCAGGTAAAAATTAAAATATTTTCAACCAAATTTCCTACAAATTTTTCATACATTACTTTACCTTCGAAATGACCTTTATGAGATATTTTAATATAATGAGTATTCTGAATTGTTTTATACTAAATAATTTGTCTTGCCGCAAAATGAAAGTCATAAATCTAAGTCATGGCAAGTCTGTAACTTTTGGCATATCACCAAATGTTAAGATAGAAGAGATTTATAATGACAATGTTTTAAAAGTTGACTCAGCTGACAGCTTATACTATATAATGTACATATATATACATACATAGGTAAATTTTAAGACCTTATTTCATTAGATTATTTATTTCCGTGAATATATATTTGAAGAAAATTATTACACATCTAATTGTTTTATTTTTCCAGGTGGTCCAAGAAAGCCTTCAGATACCAGGAACAGGATTGAACCTTGTCTACCACAGTTCTAGAGCAGCTGGATATCTCTCTACTATTCAGTTACAGTTAACACCAGAAAAAGTTCCACCAACATTAGCTCTGATTCATTTGAGAATAACGATCGAAGGTATTCTCTTTGAAAAGACCTTTGAAGCAGATCCAGTCATTAAGTTTACGTACCCTTGGAATAGACTAAACGTTTATAGGCAAAGAGTATATGGTGTGACCACAGCCTTGGTAAAAGTGGGTTACCAATACACAGATTGTAAGGATATTATTTGGAACGTACAGACCACTAAATTAAGTGGACATGATATGAGTATCTCTGACGTTGGTGGCTGGAATTTGGATATACATCATCGGTATAACTTCCACGAAGGTGAGTTAGGTGTTTTATATATGTACCAAGTAAAAATGTTCTCTTGCAATACATTTTTTTAACTTCACAATGTATTCTTTCTTTTAATATTACGAATGATATCGCTTTTCAGGTATACTTCAGAAAGGTGATGGCACAAACATTTACCTTAAACACAAGCCACGGCTTATCATCACTACTATGGGAGACGGCAGGCAACGCGCTCTTGAATGTTCCGAATGCTCAGGAACTGCCATCAAACAGAGGCTACTAGCTCCAGTAGCACTGGTAGCTGCTCCAGATGGCTCCATATTTGTGGGAGACTTTAACTTGGTTAGAAAGATTAATACCGATGGCACCGTGAGAACCGTTGTCAAATTAAAGTGAGTTGACTTATTATTTAATAAAATTTTGAAAATTGTAAATATTTCAATAGTTAGTACACAGAATAAATATCGACTTGTCTATTATATGTATTTATTTCAAAGTTTTTTTTTTGTCATTGCGTTTTCATTATTAAGCATCATTTTTTGTGTCTTTGATGAATATTAATAGTAAATAATGTTAACTTCTTTCAGTGCTACAAGAGTGTCATATCGCTACCACATGGCCTTATCTCCACTAGATGGTACTCTCTACATCTCTGATCCAGAATCTCATCAAATCATTAAAGTTCGAAATACAGACGACTTCAGCGATCCCGAAAGAAATTGGGAAACCGTTGTTGGTTCTGGAGAAAGATGTCTCCCAGGAGACGAGGCTCACTGTGGTGATGGAGCGTTAGCAAGAGATGCTAAGTTAGCATATCCGAAAGGAGTCGCAGTATCCATTGACAATGTTTTATATTTCGCAGATGGAACAAACATACGAATGGTTGATAGAGATGGAATCATTACTACTGTTATTGGTAATCACATGCATAGAGCTCACTGGAAGCCAATTCCCTGTGAAGGAACGCTGAGTGTAGAGGAAGTGCATTTGAGATGGCCGACAGAACTAGCTATCAATCCACTGGATAATAGCTTACATATCATAGATGACCATATGATTTTACAAATGGCTCCCGACGGTAGAGTGAAAGTCATCGCCGGAAGACCTCTTCATTGTCCTTCTCCTTTAACTGGATACGATATGGAATTAGCAACATATGCGACTCTTGTTATGCCGCAAAGTATAGGTTTTGGTGCAGCCGGAGACTTATATGTGGCTGAAAGTGATTCACAGAGAATTAATAGAGTCAGACTTATTACTACTGATGGAAAGATTTCTTTATATGCTGGAGCAGAGTCTAAATGCAATTGTCTGGAACGAGGCTGCGATTGCTTCGAAGCTGACCATTTCTTGGCTTCAAATTCTAAGTTCAATACAATATCAGCTGTAACTGTAAGCCCTGATGGAAATGTACATATTGCAGATCAAGCCAATTATAGGATTCGATCTGTTACTGCCAGCATTCCCGACGCCAGTGGTGCAAGGGAATATGAAATTTATGCCCCGGATACTCAAGAAACCTATATTTTCAACAGATTTGGACAACATGTTATGACTAAAAATATTTTCACTGGCGAAAATAATTATGTATTTACGTACACAGTTAACACTAGTAATGGAAAATTAAGTACAGTAACTGATGCAGCAGGAAACAAAGTATTTCTATTAAGAGACTACTCTAGTTTGGTTAATTCCATAGAAAATACTAAAGGTCAAAAATGCAGACTAAAAATGTCAAGAATGAAAATGCTTCAGGAATTACGAACTCCTGATAACTTTAATATGACTTTCGACTATCACGGCACGACAGGATTGCTCAAAGCCAAATATGATAGTACTGGGAGAAGCTACATCTATAAATATGACGAATTCGGAAGATTAACATCCGCTGTAACACCAACTGGCAGAATTATTAACTTAACATTCGATTTAAGTCTTAAAGGAGCAACGGTGCTCGTTAGTGAAAATAATAGAAAGCCTATTTCTATCTTGATAAAGGGTTCGTCCGTTAACTCCAAAGTTGGTGAAGCTGAAAAGAAGACAATCATATCAACTGATGGTAGCATATCTTCAAGCATGCCATGGGGTCATGTTATATCAACAGATACAGTTCCATACACAATATTGTCAGAAATCGATCCTATTTTAGGTGAAAGCTACCCAGTACCAGCTAAACAAAGAACTGAAGTTGGTGGAGATTTAGCAAATCGATTCGAATGGAGATATTTCTTACGTAGATTGCAATCGAATAAAGGTAAGAACAGCAAGGCAGTTGCTCAAATTGGTCGCAAATTACGTGTTAATGGCGAAAATCTACTAACACTGGAATATGATAGAGACACATCGACAGTTGCAGTATTCATGGATGATAAAGTTGAATTGCTAAACGTAACGTATGATAGGATGGCACGACCCGTGAAATGGGGACCTAGGAGTGGTATATTTGCTGAAGTTGAACTGGACTATGATAGATTTAACAGACTTACTAGTTGGCGATGGGGCGACTTGAATGAAACTTATGGGTATGATAGAGCAGGCAGATTGCACGAAATTCGTTACGGTGACGGATCTTCTCTAGCCTATTCGTTTAGAGATATGTTTACAAGCTTACCCTTAAAGGTAACAACACCTAGAGGTAGCGATTATCTCTTAGATTATGATGATTCTGGCGCCTTACAAAATCTTACCACCCCTAGAGGTCATATCCATACTTTTGCATTGATGACTTCTTTAGGTTACTTTAAATATCAATATTTCTCGCCAATGAACAGGCATCCTTATGAAATATTTTACAATGATGACGGTCATGTTCTAGCGAAAATATATCCCCATCAATCAGGTAAGATTCTTTACGTTTATGACAGCACTGGAAAATTAGAAACAATACTAGCTGGAGCATCGGCTATCCGTTATGTGTATCACGAAAATACGCATTTAGTTAAGAACGTAGAAATCACTGATCCAGATTATGAATTAAGACAGGATTATAAATATCACGCCGGTATCTTAAAAGACGAAAAAATGAAATTCAATTCAAAGAGTGGATTAAATAACGCCCACTTCAAATACCAATATGACGGCAATGCAAGACTTTCCACAATAGATATGAATATTAATAGCAAAGAAATGCCCCAATTGCGCCTGAAATATAACCAGAACTTGGGAATTCTTGAAGGCGTTAGCGACTTGCGAATATATAGAAATACCTTTAACCGCTCAGTTATGCAGGATACAAGCAAACAATACTTTACGATTACTGATTACGACGATCATGGCAGAATTAAGACGGTTCTCATGAACATAAAATCCTTTGATGTATTCCGTCTCGAATTGGAATATGACGTAAGGAATAGAATCAAGTCGAAGAAAATGATGATTGGTGATACATCTTCAAACGAACGAGTGAGTTACAATTACGACGGTCACTTAATGGAAGTGGTAGGGTCCGAAGACGATTGGAAATACGTTTACGATGAAAATGGTAACATTATCGGTATTATCGAACGTGGGGAGAAACGTTATCTTGGTTATGATATCGGAGACAGGGTAGTACAGTATGGTGACATAGAATTCAGTAGCTACGATGGACGTGGTTTTGTTATTCGAAGAGGAGAACAAAAATACCGATACAACTCTAGAGGGCAATTTGTGCACGCATTCGAAAGAGACAAGTTCCAAATGTGGTACTACTATGACGATAGAAACAGATTGGTTGCTTGGAAAGATGATAAAGATAACATTACCCAATTCTTCTACACTAATCCACAATCTCCCAATCTAATTACACACATGCATTATCCAAAAGCTGAAAAAACTATCCGATTTTTGTATGATCAACGCGATTTCCTTACCTGTATAGAAACAGAAGATCAACGTTTCTACGTGGCCACAGACCACAATGGTTCCCCACTTGTGGTATTCGATGTAAATGGTGAAATTATTAAAGAAATAAAACGCAGTCCATTTGGTAAAATTGTCAAAGATACAAATCCAGGATTCTACGTACCCGTAGACTTCCAAGGAGGAATACTCGATTATAATACCAATTTGCTTTATTTGGAGAATCGCTTATACGATCCTGTTGTGGGACAATGGATGACACCTAACTGGGAACATCTTGCGACGAAGCTTAGTCTTCCCACAGATATATTTATATACAGATTTAGAAATAATGATCCAATAAATCGTGACCAGAATGTTCCATACATGACAAACTTAGCAAGTTGGCTACAGCTGTATGGATACGATCTAAGTAAGATGATGGGAGCTAAATATATAACGGATATGATATTCCAACCTAAAACAGCGGTGACTGCTCCTCAATTGGCGCCAGATTTTGGTGTCATGTCGGGATTACAATGTATAATAGAAAAGGTGTGTATTATTCACTGAATCACTTTAATTTATCTCCTTCTAATATATTTAATAAATTTATTTAAAGGGAATTAGTGTAACCTTTCATTGCTGTTATACATTTTGTTCAACTGTATCCTATCTTCTGTATTCAATTTAAGTTTATGCGTTACATTCATTTCATTCATCATTTCAGGTAAATGACAAGTTATCAGACATAGAATTTGTTCCAACTCCATTATTGAAAATGGAGCCAATTACAAGAAACCTACTTCCACGAGTATCATACAAACGTGGAGTATTCGGCGAAGGTGTCTTAATATCCAGAGTCGACGGCAAAGCTTATATAAGCGTGGCTGACGGAGCCAACAGCGTTGTAGAGGACGTGATAACTACAGTATTTAACAACTCCTACTTCTTGGACGTGCATTTTAGCATTCACGATCAAGATGTCTTCTATTTCGTGAAAGATAATTCACTTAAAATAAGAGATGATATGGAAGAATTGCGGCGAATGTCCGGCAAGTTTAACGTATCGCAGGATGAGACTAACGACCAAGGTCTAGAGGTTAGTGATTATTATCAATTAAAATATCGTATACTTTTTAAAACTCTACGTACATACGGATGGCACCCTTTTCACATATTATTTTCATGAGATTTTAAAATTCTAGGTATTGGCTCTAAAATTAAGCCAAAGTGATAACTACTCGTGTTTTTTTCTTACATTACCTATAAAACATTGAAAGCCAAACGTGCCGCAGGGCCACAAGCGTGCGAGTGTCAACGCGATAGATTTTAATTTCGATTCCCATACTCGAGAAAATGAAATATTTAATATCTTCGTTTCCTCGCATGCTTAGTAACGCGCGCACTTCCAGAGTTCGGCGGAAAGTGGGGAATGAACGTGTCTCAATGGAAAAAAAATACCTTTAAATTATGTTTATACAAAGTATTTTAGTTTATCACACGTAACTAATATATCTATATAAAATATAAATGGTTAGCAAATTTAAAACCATTTACATATATTTTGTAGGTTCGAGTACACGCAGTAGGGAAAGGATCAGCCCAAGCGGTGATAGTCTTGCGATACGGTGTCGATCCTTCGCAAGAACGAATAAAACTCTTGAAACACGCGCACAAACGTGCTGCGGCAAGAGCGTGGGAGAGAGAAAAGGCACTAGTCGCTGCAGGATGGGAAGGAAGAGGGTCGTGGACTGAGGAAGAGAAGGAAGAATTAATATCCCATGGTATTGTCGATGGGTGGGCAGCCAGAGACGTCCACTCAGTATCGAAGTATCCGCAACTAGCAGATGATCCCGCTAATATTGTATTTGTTAGGGATGGACGAAGAAAACGGAGAAAGAGTGGACGGGCGCGACACCGTTCGTGATTTCACTAATCGTGCCATTTGACATTGACATTAACAAATTTAATAAACGATTTAAAATACCCAAAATTACAGTTCTTAAATAGCTCTCTTATCTATTTCTTGTTAAATAAATAAAAATAGAAACGGTCTATGCGATTTACAATGATCTTAAATAAATAACGGTAATTTGTAAATGTCAATGTCTATTCGTTTCCCGCCACTTTGTATTTAACATTCGGATACTCTGTACGTATTATTTTTGTAATGGCCTGTTTGAGTGAGGTGTCTATGGACTGACGGTGTTTTATCGTATATTAGAGTCGATCCTTTGTATGGTAGTATTTGATTTGCGTTTAGGAATTATATATTTTTTAAAATCACCCTATTCATCGGTCTAAAACGAATCTCTTGAAATAACTTACGACAGGGTAACGAATCATTAATTAACGCTTATATGAACTGAGCATAATATTTTAAACAATAATACTCAATTGCCATCACATTTTAATCAATTTTGATATTATTTTTACATTTTTTTAATTTAATCCTATACACGTCATCGCTTAGAATAATGTACTTTTTTCACAAATCATGTATTCCTAACGTATTTTAGCCAAATATTTCTTTAAATTCCTACATTTAGATATTTGTAAATAATATTTTATTCTTGTAGTCGTTCCTTTTATATTGTTAGACCTAAGGTCCTTATTACTTCGCAATACTATACTATTAAGCAATAATTTTATATTTTATCTAAGCATTTTAAATATATTGACCCAAAGTTTTCTTTTAATAGCAACACTACGAATTTCCAATACTCTCAACGTAGCTGTAGTCTGTACTTTCACTACTCATCTTTCCTAATAATCTACAATATTATTAAAAAGAAAATTTCTTATATACTGGAGAGTTTCGCACTACACTTATTCACTTATCATGTTTATTTTAGACACTAGTCGGTCTCAAATCCGTCACAATTTATGGCTCAATTTTATTTAAATAGTGACATTAAATGCCGTTATTAAACTAAAAATAAAACAAATAAAAAAATAGTGCGTACAATTTTGAAATCCCTTTTTTGTAATTGTGTAGTTTTCAAAATAGTTTAAAAGTGACAGCTCCGTATATTCCTTAACAATAAGTCCTTAATAAAATAAATAGATGAAATTTTAAACGTGGATACGTGACACTGCGTGTGTTGTGCAATAATCAGTAGTTCTCATAACCGTCTAGGGTCGTACCTTCTTGCTGACTTATCTTAGACTGACTGTTCTTATCCCTTTGCCTGTTTTATATATAGTCTGTGGTATCATACAGCCACTGAATATTGCAGATTTAACGAATTTCGATTTTAATTGATATATACGTCCCTATAGTACTTGGCGATTAAACAATCGACTTAACAAGAAATCTGCAATCTACAGAAGCTTTTGTTGTGCGCTCTGAATACCTGAATTATAGTATATGAGAGTAATATATGTATTATAAAAATAAAAAATAATAAAATAAACTCGATGTAAAGTAGAAATCTCCTGTGTATTTAATAAATAAAATAAATTATCCCCATTTAAAGTTTCGTCGCGTTCGAGCCCAGCCGACAGTATCCAAGTAAAGTAGTCGTAACTCGTAAGTCAGTAAGAAGAGTGTAATATAATTATTGTAGTTTAGGTGTATTGTATGTCCATAAATGTGTCTCATTTAAATTGTGGTGTCTATTCCGTGTTAGAATGTTAATTTAAACGCTAGGGACTGAGCGATTGGTGATAGGGCGTCGAAGAATATTTTTTACGAAATGTTTATAAAATATAAATATTGGTATGCGAAGGAGTCTCCTCAGCTGCGCCTGCGCCGCCATGGCCGACGCATCGTGATATTTTTGCAAAATGTGACTAAACGAAGCAATACACTGTAATTTAATACGTCTTACATTTTATTTAGTTTAAGGTATTTTTAATTTATAATTAAAATATTAATAATACAATTTATATTATATGTATGTGAATGTAGGTATTCGTTTCGCGGTGATATATAATAGAGCGGTATAGTTATCTTTTTTATGATGTATAAAGAATTCTAATTTGTAAATAGGTACTTAAATGATGTAACGTGTAAAAATATTGTACATATCTTTGCGCTTGAATTATTTATAGATATTTAAGATTCTAGGATACGTTATGTAAACTAACTGTCAGTAGTCGGCGAGGGCCGGTCAGAGGCTGTAGGATGAATCAATCTTTATCTGAACGGCTTATTTACTATGAATTCCGAAAAAAACAATCGACTTTTAATACCTTGTTTATGGTAATTCTGATATTTTTTTTATACTTGTTAAAATAAATATTTGATGTTTTCTTTTGAAATTTTACGAGTTTTTTATATTAATATATGTACCTAGGTATTTCTAAATTATTTTCTAATTCCAATATGTAACCTAGTATGCTAACAACAGACATACCATAGACTAAGCTTCTAGACATATTAGAGAGCTTCACAAATGCGATCAAACGAGCATTTACGTAGACCTCCGCTGCATTTAATTTGTACAAGTTGCTGGACATTGCAAATGACAACAACAAAATGATTTTAGTTAAAAAAAATATGATTATTTTACTAAGTAATTTTAAAGAAATATAGTTAAATAATTTTCAAATTTCCATACAAAATGGCACTAAAAAATTGAACATTTGCAATGTTCGTAACAATGTAGATACGGTGCGTAGACAAACTGTATAGTTAAGACATTATGGACCATAGAGATTTCTGCAATAGATTCGAGATATATACTAATATTATAGCTAATTCCTTCTCTTCGTTCTGATTCTCCGCGTATGGTCTGTAATGTCTGACAGTGTGCGTGCTGGAGCCGATGTAAGCATGTACAATAATAAATATAGAAAGTATTCTAATGGAATATGTAATAAAAAATAATAAAACATTCATTTGTTTTAATTGGTTCCCCCTTATTTGAGCTATTTGCCTCCAATTTTAACTAGCGTATCTATTGATATAATTGTTAAACAAAAATATGTAATTAAAATTAATTAAATAAAAACTCGTTTACATAGATTTTATAAATAATCATATTGCCATTATTACATTTATTAGAAATAGAGGCTCGCAAACTTAAGTTTACAAACTTTTGTGAGTTATACTTCAGATCTACCTAAAATCATGAAATTCGTAAGGAACCTTCGGTGCACAAGTCCGACTAGCACTTCACTAGCTTTATTCAGTCATTTTAAAATGATTTACCCTAAGTGAGAACAAATTTATTTTATTATAATTCTTAAAAAATAAATTATTATAATTCTTATATTTAATTTATTTTTATCCAAAAATTAATAAACTATCCAGAATATGTGAGCAGGTCTAACAAAATAAATTTAGCAACGTTGAAAGTCGTTGAAATATTCTTTTTACTTAAGTAACAAGATATCCATTCAGAATCCAATGTTACTTGAAAATCTTCAAAAAAGTGATAATAAATTAAATCATGAATTTGCCTTTAAAGGCTCTCCATCTATTTACTTTGGAATATTTTTTAATAAAATTATAGTTTAGAGTTGATTCTCGTTTTTAAAAAGGGATAATTTACAATAAATAAATGACCGCATAAATGAAATAAATCATTTTATTTTATTAAATGCATAAAACTAGTGATATGTTTAAATTAAGGAAAAATACATTTTTTACTTATATACCTACTTAAAAAGTCTTATAAAAATAAATTCTACATAGTATAGTAGTATCTTCTAAAGTTCAAACTTTAAAAAATACAATAGCATTTTCTACATTATTTTGTGACAAACATACATACACTAATCTTAGCCCGTGCTTTTTTTCATAAAAAATATAAAGTAGAAAATAAGAATATCTTAATTTTAAGTAGATAACATAATATTAATTTACTGGAAAAATTATAAAATTATCCGCGGAATTACATACGAATTATTTCAATTACTTTTGTGTAATTAAATAAAAATTTAAGAAGCATTAAATATATCGTTCGATTGGTGCAATAATACCTTATTTATATTTTTTAAATATTACGTGTAATCCAATAAAAATTTGTAAACAGCCTTGCCGCATATATTGCTATTAAACTTTTTACTTTACTTTTTTTTAATGAAATTGCGTCATTGTTGCACCAAACGAGTGAAGTGGAATGTAAAATAAAGAGTCTGACAGTACAGTTGTGCTAGTTGAAAATTAAAAATCCTTATGCTCCAGAAAAAAATATTAATTACAAAAAGGCAAGTGCATTTCATCGCTCAAGCAACAACAAGCAATATATCTAAATTGGGCGGAAAGTGGATAACGGAATGTCTTAACACTTGGTAAAGATATTTATTATATTTAATCTGTAGAGCATAACCAAAATGTATTATAATTAAAAAAAATACCTCATCGACGGTCGTGGCTCAAGTAAAAAAAAAGTCGTGTAAATGTGACAATTGTGGGTTCGATTCGCACTCGGGAAAATTAATGATTAAATATTAATATTTTTATTTTTTTGCTCTGGTACTTAGCCAAAGCGCGGCGTTGAATTCCGCCACTCAGCACGCATAATATGGTGAAATATTTAATATATTTTATTTCCTTGAATGGGAATCTCACAACCTGTCGCTTTTACAGCCGCACGCTTGCGCCTTTGCGCCACGACTGGGCTCAAGGAGTAACGATGGTCTCCAATTATCATTTCGTTGATACAAATTATTTAAATATGAGCGGACGATAAATTGTATATTAAAATTTACTACAAAATTGTAACAAGTTAATTATATAAATATAAAAATACAGATTTATCTATTTTACAAAATAACGCATACATACAAACAACATTTATAAGTTACTTTTTAAAATTTATTACTCACAATAATTTAATAATCTGTGATATTTTTGTGACGATAAAAAAATCTGTTATTATTACTTTATACATACAAAATAATGGTTTTTATATAAAGGACAAGAAAATAGTGTTGTTATAACACTTGCATTAAAAAAATACAATCATTTATTACCAACATATAGATAAAAAAAATATATTTTTTTATAGTAGAACTTCAAGGCGGTGGCATTTTTATCGTTTTAACTCTTTGTTCATGGTAAAAAAAATTATAGGCAAATAAAAGATATTTTTAATAAAGCGTAACTGAACGATTTTCAGACGATCATTATTGTATCAATACTTTAGAAACATACTAATTTAAATTTCATGGTACTCGAACAGAGTAGGCTCCAACCTTGGCACCTTTTGTTTAGTATTCAAGGATTTTTTGACAATTAAGAAATACATTTTTTGAATATAATAGGAATTTATTACAGAAGAAACAAGAAGAATTTATAACAAGTTATGTTGTTAGCAGCTCTGTATAAAAAAATCTGTAATCAGATTTTAAAAAAAATCCGCTACATATATTTCACATTTTTTAATTGTAACTTTTTTTTATTTCTATAGAAATATACAATATAAATATTTGATATATTAAAGCCTCTTTAAATTTTTTAAATATTAAAAAAAATAATACATAAAAATAAATCTATATAAAATATAAATAAAAGTATATTGAAATAATTGAGCAATTAAGAAATAGAAATGATATCACATTTCGACAAGCAAGCCTCAAAAAATTATAATATAGAGATCAATTTGCATATACACGTGACTATAATTTTCTATACAAAATACACTGGTGTTAAAAAATATAATATTAATTATGACGTCATATGGTACATAAATCATTTATATTTTAATAATGTCTTATAAGTTTAAGCTTACAAACATAAATTTAAAGTAACTTTAAAATAAAAAATATAGATAATTATTTTTATAACCTAACATACAATACAGTGGAAAAAATGGATAAAAAAAGAGTTAAATTCTCTATCATTAATAAAATCTTTTTTCTTTCAAGAATTGAACTTGCATTAACATCCATACCATTATATTCCATATACTTCTCAACTGGACCAGCAATTATTTTAAATTTTGAAACTTGAAAATAATACTATACCAACCATATACTTAGCATATATTTTTAAATAAACAGAACCCATTACCGCCTTTATACAAAACTGATCTATTATAGCATATAATTTACTCTTTACACTCTTCCATTGGCCATTTGTATTAGCTATTTAGTAACTCTACTTAATTCTGCCTGTGAAAAAAATAAATGCAAAATACCAATATCGAACCTTCTTCTACATACAAAGCTGACTTCACTCAAAGAAATAAAAATTATACATACATAATATGAAACACATATTTTGATATAGGTGTCACTATGTGTCACACCAACAAAAAATCCAAATAGTTTTGTTTAATAAAATGCACTACCACCTGCATACTAGTCTATTCACTATACTCGTCCACTGGGACTTGTTCTCACTTGCCCAAAATGCATTATATGTATATAAAATATAATGTGAAAAAAACTTTTAAATATTAAGAAATATTGACGTATTCTTAATATTTTTCCAAAAAAATTAAACAAATTAAAAACATATTTTTTATATAAGACTGACTGCCAGTTTTTTTTTAATTGAGTTCTGATTGCATTTGCAATTTCTATTCTCAGCTCGAATACACTACCGCCTTCACACTAGTTTAATCCTTATACTCTTCCACCGGCCCGGTGACTCTCCTGGCGACCTGTTCCCACTTGCTCAACATGTCTACGTCCACGTTCTCCACCGCCCACTGCTGAGACTGGGAGTTCGTTGAACACGGATTTATAAATATTTTTCTATTCGACGGGTCCCAGTCTAAGCAATTGTCATTTGTACCGTGTTTTAGTTGTTTTGTGTCCTGGAAAAACAAAAATTTGTGTAACAGAGGAATGTATCGGCTGCAGCGTGTGACGGAGGCGGGTTTGATTTCCACCCGCGGGAGAATCAAACCCGCCACTGTCACGTTTACGTTGAAAGGCACACGCTTGAGTTACGCCGCTGAACGCGCTTTGTCTTGTTATTCATGAACTATGAATGAAAAAATTAAATGAAAATGTCAAATAATTCAAGCGTGTGACGACAGTGGCGGGTTGCAATATCTCAAACATCCGATTCCATTACAGGATTGTAAGTAAATGAGAAGTACAACATATAAAAAAGTTGACTAATTTAGGTTTCCAGGCATATGCACTCATTTTGTATTAATTGAAGTACAAGTATAAATTTATATTTTATTTTATGAAATGCTTTGGATTATTTACTTGATTAGTTTTGTAAGTTCTCACTTTGTGCCAAAGTTTCAGGATTCAAAAGTGCTTATAATAGTCTATTTGAATAAAGAATATTTTGAATTTGAATTTGAAAGCTCATAACTGTACTCATAACTGTAACTCAACGACAAGTACCCTATACCTCTTAATATCGCAAATTCCAACAAAACAACAAAACAACAAGCTGACTTAGGAACTTAATTTCACCAAAAGACCTGGATATTTAATATTAATTCCAACTTAATAGCTCCACGCGATCTCCAGTTGTACAGCCTAACGGACAAACCGACAACAAAATGATCCTACAAAGGTTCCGTTTTTCCTTTTGAAGAACGGAAGTCTATAAAACATATATTTCATACTAACCGGGTAATACCTCCATAATTGATTACCACCGCCAAGGTGACAATTGTACAGTAGAATGGGACTCTTGGGAGACGCATCAGGAACGTCCCAACACATGTTACGGTTTTTACTCCTATAGAAAAATTATTATACTCTTAATTTTGTTGATATTGGAAATTATTCTGTTCATTTACTAAGCGAAGAGAACTTAGTGAGTTACTCTTAACAGCAATCGGATAAGCGATCTTTCGGTTAATCAACGTTCGGATAATCGTAATATTTCATTTGTAGTTTGTTCTTTTACTAAATAAATTACTTAATAAAATGTTCAACCTTTTTTTTATTAAGAACAGAGGCCGTGGGGGCGCAACGCCATAGCATCCGATAGCAACCTCGACGTTATAGCATTCGATTTCCACTCGGTGAAATGAATTATTTCCATTTCCTCGCTCAGATAACAAGCACCCAAAGGGCGACGTTTAGTTTCGCTACTAAACAGTCAATGGGAAATTCGGAATTGGGAATTGCGAAGAGTTTAAAAAACTCACTTTATATCTCTATGCCAGGACAGGATAAACTCCTGTTCACCGACGGACGCACTGGTACACGTTTTAATTTGCAAATGCGCCATTTGTGTACCGTGATGGGCATCTATACAGAAATGGGGATGGGACACGGGTTTAATCTGAAAAAATATATATTATTTTTCACATAAAATATATACTTTAGTTGCAACTTTTTTATCTACTAATTTATTATTACTGTTTGTTAATTTATTTATTTTAACGTTAATTGCTTTCAACTTGGATCCCGCAAAACATATAAGAAACATAAAAGTTGTTAGTTTACAAAAGTGGGCTCATTCCTAACCTAATAAGTAATCTATTCCGAACAGTGGAAAGTGATGAATTCCAAACAACAGGATAAAAATAAATTATAAAAGAAAAAGAAAAAATGTACAAAAGATACACAACAAACAACTTGAAACAAAACAAAAATTTAAATAATAGAAATTATAAATTATATTAAGACATAACTTAAACAACATAATTTAAAACTTACCGTTCCTTCGCCAAACGGGTTGGGCTCTACGGGCGGATATTTTGCAGTTAGGTCGAACGCTATCTGTCATTAAAAAGAAAAGAATTAAAGACATTACTATTCATATTAATAAAAAGGTCATTAGAGGCCACACGCGACGGTTGCGGGTTCCATTCCCACTCAAGGGTGTTATATAACGCTCGGTTTCACAGACGGAAAAAATATTTTATATTATATGTCAAAACGTGACAAAGAGAGAAATCGGGTGAACGGCGCCGGTGGGAGAGGAATTTCTTTTTTTCCTACACTTATTATTCTTGCATGGAATAATTAAGTCGTAGATTAAGTTAGATTAATTTACTGTTCATCTAACATCGAAGGATCGAAGTAGTCTTATATATATCTAAGTTTTAGATTAAATTTGTGTTTAAGTTTATATATATAATTTTCTTAAGTGTCCACCTGCAGCTCTCGTAACTAGGGTATTAATATTTTAACAAGACAATGTGCGGTCCACGATCCGCACAAGTACCGCTAATCAACCCGCAAATTGAGTCGTGCGTTGGGAACAGACCGTCCTAACAACTTACTAGTACTAATTGAAAAATAACATTTCCAAAACTCACTTGCGTAATAAACCATCTAAAGGGTTTACAATTCAGCTGTTTCCGTAAAGCCTTCTGCTGTGAGACGTCTCCCGTGTCGATGCGGAGGTAGTGGGGTCGACGCCGGTACAAAAACTGGGCGTATTCATCCATCCACACTTCTGCTACGCGACGGTAATTCTAGAAATAATGTAAACTGGTTACATACATACGATGGTTTCTTCACTCTGGTAAGGAAACCAAGTGCGGCGTTTAATTGCAATTCCTCCACAATACGGCGGAAAACGGAATTGTATATGGAGTGTCTTAACACTAGATTCCCAAGTTTCCTCTGCCTACCGTGGCCTGTGCGAGATATAACATGAAGAAATATTGTAACGTGAATAAAAGCGTCTACTTTAACTATTTTTAAGATGATGTTGAGTAAAATTGTTAAATCGGTTATCTCAATTAAAATTTGGCAACATTTAAAAACAATATGAAAGTATGCAACTCATTCAAGGAACTCATATCTTTAGGTAATAAACGCGCACGGTACGAAGTAAATAGTAAATTGTGCTAAATAAAATAAACAATATTCACAAATTTTAATTGAAATTAACATAAAATACTCACTCGTCCCACAAAGTCCCCATGCCCCGGGTTGGAGAAAGGCGCAAATTTCCTATAAATATGTCCCACGCGGGAACACGGCGCGTCCACCATGCGACCCCCACATTGCCATATCTGAAAAAAAGTTATATCAATATATGTATAAAATAAAATATCATTTATGTATATTATAACATACTATTTGTTAATTAACTCTTATTTATGCTTTTTAACGAAATTGGACACGAAATGTCTCGAAAAATAGACGTGGGAAAAAATCTGTGGGGAACATCATGTTTTAACACTAGGTGCCTTATGCCTACCCTGCCTAACAGAGATATGTTGCTTGCAAAATAGTAAAAAGTGCATTTTAATTTTAATATCACTTTATTACCCATAAAAAAACAAAACCAAACAAACAACAAAAAAACTGCATATTCACCTTAAAACTCAATTCATATTGTTCGCCACCCCAAATGTCTAAGCCGGGATCGTAGCCTCCTAGCTCCCAGAAATATACACGAGATATTGCAAAGAGACCGCCAGCCATTATCGGACTCCTGAATAATTATAAATTACATGTTTAACAAAAAATTAACAAAAGTTTTCTGAACTTTTACTTGTCCATTCGGGAAGAAAATAATCAATAGTAAGAAAAATTCTTAAATCAAATTTGGGCTGCGCAGATTTCTTAGATACACTACAGCTAACTTCACGGCAGCCGCGACTCGTTGACCATCCTTAACATACTAAAACGCTTAACTATAAAAGCGAGTCTGGAGTTGAATTCCCACTTGTTTTATAGCAGTTTACACAAAAAAAAACTTCACTAAATCAAAAAAAACAAACTCACTCAAAAGGTTCAGGCATATTTTCCTCGTCTTTAGGTAAAATAGGTAATCTTTTATAGAAGAACTCCCAGTCAAAAGCACCTCTCGCCCCTTCATCTTGAGCTCTATACTCGAAAGTATCAAATGCTATAACATCTATGAAGGGACAGACCACTGTCCTGTAGTTTAACGCTATAGGTTCTGAAATTAAAGTATTATTTCTCAATAATTTAAACTTTTACTTTTCTCTCAAAAAATTCGATCCATTTGATATTGCGAAAATTCGATAATTCGTAACATTTTAACGAGAGATTAATATAGTTGACTGTATATACTTACCAAGTAAAGGTGGAAGCCAGTTCACAGTGGCTTCAGTATGAGAATCTAAGAACACTAGTACATCTGCAGTTGCTAACTTAGCACCAGCCAGTCTAGCTGCTATGAGACCACTGCGAGTGTTTAAACGAATGACTTTTACTTTAGGCAGGTGTTTTGCTAGGTAATCATCTAATTTTTGTTTTAGGAAACCTGTAAAAATATTTTATATATATATATAGAATCCTTTGTTGCTAGCTTACAGACCACACTTAAGCCGATATTTGGCACACTTGACTTGTCTTGGGGAGCACTAAATATTTTTTAAAATTCCTATGGCAAAAGGAATAAGGTAGACTTAAACATTTTTATCATAAAGTCTCAATAAATGCAGTTGCGGGCGGCGCATACTTAATATAATATTATATGAAACCGATTGTTTCAAATACTATTATATAACGCACTATAAAGCTTTAAAAGTTATTACTATTAAAATTTATAACATACAACAGCGACAGAATTTTGTGTGAGTCTATTTATCTGTGCGTTTGTAGACGCTAATCTCAGAAACGGCTAAACTGATGTAAATGCGGTTTTCTCTTGTATATTTTAGAAAACTTCAGCCCTAACACTACAGGCGCATAAATAAAAAAGTCACTGTTTTATTTTATTTAAATTTAGTCTTCAATGTTTGGATATTGTATTTTAGAACATGAAAGTAATTTAGATTACTAAATTAATAATTGTGTAGTCGAAGCAGGCGAAACTGCGAACGGCATGCTAGTTTTCAATAAAACCAATGTAAAAATTAATATCCAAATATTCAATATAAAGTAATATTTTAAGTTTAAAAACAATCTGAACTCAATCAATACAAAATATAAAAAAATAAAAATGATATAAGATAACCTTCATACAATTAACCAGGCACTAACTATCTACATAACATTATAGAATCTGATATTAAACAAAATGACCTCACAAAAAAATTCTGGCTTTTTTGTCTATGTAATATATTATTGTTTCCCTCTGCCTGCCCTACTTATATAAGAAGTAAAGAAATCTATAAAGAAAATAAATAAATAAATAATACTCACTTTTAGTACTTGCATCATCAACCAAAAACACTTCTTTAATCAAAAAGGTGGGTGATCTATTCAAAACACTGTACGCTGTACGCAACAATGTACTCCAATGTTCATTATGAAACGGCACCACCACACTGACAGTTGGCAATGACTCAATGTAGAATCTCTTTTGACATTTAGCATGACGGATGTCTGGGAGAGATCTGTTTAGAGGAATTAAGTCACTTAGGGCTCCGTTAAAACCATTTACGGAGTATAAATCTTTCTCTAATTGAGAATCTTTGTCTGGCAGGTGGGCCGGTTTGCCATGTTCACCTATACCTAGAAATTAATTTTGTTTAATTAAATGACATGTGAAATGTAATTTCAGATATATTTTAATACATAAATCGCCAGCTTAAGCGATAAAAGAGTGACTTTTAACAATTTTATAAAACAACTTAAAGAAGAAGAGTAACTTAATACTCACAACTTGACAAGTGAAATGTGAAATTTCACATCAATCCATAACAATATTATGTAATCTGTGGCACCACAACAGTGTCAATAGAAATATTGTTTAAAATGTCAATTTTTAAAATTTTTTTAGCTTTATGTTGTATCTCGTACAACGTATCGTCTCGTAGTGGACTAGGCAGAGTGAACTCCGATACTCCATTCCTCATTAGGACATTTCTGTTCCCCACTTTATTTTTTTTATAGATTTATTGGTAAGCAAATGGACATATTATTATGAATCAAGTCAATTCTTTCACTTATTTGTGGAGTTAAAAAGAAAAAATATAAATATTTTGAAATGTATAAATAACTTACCCACTCTCTTCTTTTCATATTCAATCTGTTGATAATTATGCCAATCTATTTTCTGTAATTGGAATAGATATTAGATCAGCCATAGATAGTAAAATTACATTATTAATGCATTAAGATTAAAATAATATATAAGTAATGTTAATTTAAACTGATAGTATATGCATAATAAAACATACTTGATAAATAAATATATCTCTACATTGAACACAATATAATCAGATAAGAAAAACCTATGTTGTGGCAAAATAAATTTATGACTGTATATGTAATTATTTTCAAAAACAGAAAATGGCTTACCTTTATGCTGGTAGGAACAAAATATTTTTTGTCATCAAATAAGATATTCTGTAATGATTCTCTTACAGGTTTAGCGACATCATTAAATGTCTTTATTTCTGATACACTCTTAACTAAATATATTAAAATTATTAATATTGTTACAATCAAAAGATTTCGTATCCTTAGCAGCCTCAAACAATTTCGCCTCATTTTGTTTTTATCTGAAATAATTTTAAACTAAATATTAATACAAAAACGTTATCACAAAACTACGCCTACTTCTAAAGTAAGTTATCTAGCGTTGTAAAACATTTATAAACAAAAATCTGAAATAGAACGTAAACGAAATCAACCTATAAGATATATATATGTTAAGAAATAGTAAAACTAATATCAATAGTAAATCTAAAATGATTATTTCTCTACAGAAGTTGAAATAACTTATTAAACTTTATGTTATATAAGTAAATATTTTTTGTATTGAAATAAAATAATTTGTCTTTTTTTACCTATGTACATAAACATTAGTAACTTACTTTGGGGGATAAAAATATATCTTAACAGGCGGAAAAGGTAAAACAAGAGAAAAACCGGTACATTGTGAACGTTCAAGAAACAATAACTTGTTTTAATAAATATTATTCGTAGTGTTCGTAAACACCGCTGGCGTAAACGAACTGCCTTCACCGCTACGATGAACCCTATGTTGTCATTTGTTAAGGCAACTGACGTCAGTTGATGGCCACAGATTATTAATACACTGCTTCTCTTAAAACTTAAATCATTTGAAAAGGCTTCAATAATAATGTCGAGTTTCATGGTCCGACCTCAGTATAATAATATAGAATTAGGTTGCAGAAGTGAACTATCAAAAGAAAACTATACAACACTAATGTTACAAATACAATATTATTTATATATCTTTTATCTTTATAGTAACCTCACGTATGTGAGGTTGTGAGGGCCAAATATGTCTTCCCGCCTAAATTAGTAACTTTTAATAACAAATGAAAAGAGCGGGCATTTTGACATTGATAGTGACATTGACACATTGCAGTACTATATTTGACAATTGACATATTGTAGCACAGAAGTCTCCTAACTATAGTATACAACCTCCTTTGTGTGTTCTCCATACAACGTGACATTGGCGAAGTGAATAGTGCTCAACTGGCACGCTCGAAGCGCCATAAATAAAGAACCGAACCGAACCTAACTATAGTACCATAGAGCGATGGTCTGATGAATTGACAATAAAATCCGTGGTAGACGAAACCCTGTAAACTTTCTTGGACTCAATAGATTTGTCTTTTATTTCTCATTTCATGAGTAAAGTAAAATATTTTTGTTATAGTATACATTGAAACTAACATACCATACTGTATTAATCTTTAATAAAAACAATAGTGAGACAATAAAATAAGTTTTAATTAAATGTATTGAAAATAAGGTGAATTAAATGAATACATTGAATTCACAATTTTAACTAACGTATTTTTTATCTACAAAATTAACTTAAGTATAACAAAATATCTAATAATAATTTAGTCTACAAATTATTGTGTACATTACATCAAATGTCATTCGCTATCCTGACATCGGCTGACAACTGTTTGTTTGCTATTGGTCACTTTATACCAAAACACCAATCACTATGTAGCACAGATATAAAATAGGAAAGCCGTCAAATCAACTTAATTCGGCAATTCAATGATCGAAGAATATTGAAATTGAAAATCACGATAGATTTGTTGCGGCTTGCCACTTTGAGTTTTCGTAGATTTCTTTCATTGTGAACTTAAAAATTGTTGAACGCATGTATTTTAATGCATAAAAACTTATAGTAGTCATTAATATAAGAAGGTACGTTGTTACGAGTATTATAATAGGATTAATTAAATTTAGTTTTCTAAAAGCTTTCGTGCACCTCACTGGTTTCAGTTTTATTTATTTTTATTGAGGATATCCGCTATCCGGTGTCCCTTGCTCGTATTTTGTTGTTGTTCACGGTCTATGATAGATTACTTCATAATTTAATTAATGACTACCGTGGCAACAAGAATTTTTGTGAGTGTTTACGGTGGGCTTTATGTATAATTATTCTGTAACTATTAAATTGGTTTCAGATGGCTATTTATTTTCGGCGATTGTTTACAAGTGCCTTACTGGTGCTTTTAATTGCATCCGCGATAGCTGATAATGACGAATCTGATGATGGAGTCACCGTTGAGGTTAGTTAACAATGCTTGACCTATATTCTTATTAAGTCACTTTTACGACCCAGTCACAAGTTTACTTATCTTATTTTAACAATTATCGTATCCTTAGATTCTATTATTTTTATCACACGCTTTGTTATTATATATTAGTCCTTAGTCACCTTAATTTAATTGTACTTTTACAACATTTTTTATGTTATAAATATATATAATAAATAAAAAAATAAAAAAGGCTCTAAATCTTGTTTTTAGTATATTTTCATACATCATTATAAATCAGTAATATATTCTTGTCTGTCTTGCATAGATAGTAATGTGTCCTAATTTAACTATCTAATTCTAAGTTTACAATCTGATAAGATATAATATAATATTTTTAAATTATGTATATACAGCCCTAGTAATGTAACATTCATAAATGTAAAAACATAAATGTTTTAATTTTATTATTCAATATTATTTTTCCTCTTCCTCTTTTTTTATGTATATTTAAAAGACTAAAGGTATAAGTATTTTTTTTACTTATTCTAGAGATAACAAGGAAAAAATGCTTAAGTATATGTCAATTTTGATAACAAAGTAATCATTCTATTACATATATTTATTCTTAAGTGTTATGTATACATAGAGAGCAGTTACACAATTTTGCAGCAGAGCAGTTAGAAATCTTAGTGTAAGAATGCATTTTCTGTAATCTTCCTAAATTTAGGACATTACATCTTGAAGACAGGGAATGAAAACAATCATTGCCTCAAGTGAAATTGAACCCACAAACAATTCCTTTTACACAGATCCTATCCTACTGCCCCACAATGGTATTTGATAAAAAATAAGTGTTTTGCGTTTTATATCCCCCAATACTAGTTTTTCTCATTTCTTTTATGTACAAACAGCAATCAGTTACATTTTTATTTTAAGTATTTTACTATAGTTTGATTATTAATTATGAAGGACCCAAAACAAATATTTTTTATTTTTCTGTCTGTTTGTTTATGAGTTTGTGCACACCTATCTCAGAAACAGCTTAATCGATTTTAGTGCAAGTTTCACTATTATATTTTGGTAAAGTTAGGTTAACATTTAGTGTTTTATTTAAATTAAAAAGTTATATCAATATAAAGTATTTTCTTCAGACTAGGACAAATAAATAATTAGTAACTAGTATTACATATGTAATTGATAAACAAATGTATATTTAAAGTTTATGTTTTGAAACATTTGTTAACATTTTAGACAGTAGAAGAAGAACTATACCAAAGCCCCACAGTGGACCCAAAGAAAATATATTTTGCGGAACATTTTGATGATGAAGCTGCATTTAAGAAGAAATGGATTAAATCTGAGGCCAAGAAACAAGGTGTTGATGAAAACATCGCAAAATATGATGGCAAATGGGAGGTGAGGGTTCTTTTCATTTTCAAGCTATCCTGCATAGACAGAGAACATAGTGTCAAAACACTTCATACTCAGCATACTGCCTAAATTCAAGACATTGCAGGTCCAGTGGTGGGACTCTTTCTATTTCGTTGTCTTATCAGAGTAAGAAAATGAACATAATTCATTTTTTAGATGGAATTGATGTAATGTGACGGTTGTGGCCTAATCCCCTCTCGGGAAAATTATTTATTATTTATTAATATTTTCATTTCTGCTCTCTGGCACCGAGGCAAAAAGCCCAGTGATTTCCAGCTCTGAATACGCAATGGCGAAGTGAGGAACCGAGTATCTTTACTCTAGGTTCCCTCTGCCCACCTTGCTATCTGCGGCATAGAATGTAAAGTTGAAACAAAGAACAATTCGAAAAATGTACAAAATTGGTTTTTATTTCAGATCCAATCACCATCGAGGCGTATCTTGAAGAATGATTTAGGTTTAGTTTTGACGACTGAAGCTAAGCACGCGGCGATATCCGCTCTGTTGGACCGCCCGTTCGAATTCAAGGAAAAGCCGCTCATTGTACAATATGAAGTTACTATGCAGGTTTGTTATAGTTTTTGTATTTATATTATTATATTTTTAATACTATGAATAGTCTTTAGATCTGTTTTTATTTAATTCATTGAGGCAATTGTGAGATATAAAAATGAATAACCCATGTATAAAATCATTTTAAAAGTTTAAGTTTTCTTTAGGTTATGGAACATTCTGATGCAATATTGCAAGTGAAACTTTAAACATGTTAATTTTAACTCCGCCATCACCTGCAAAGCCGATAAGCCAATTAGCTATGTGTTACTTGTATTGTACACGTTGAGACTCGACATTTTTTATATACTAGGTCATAACTAAGTTGTAGCATCTCTTTTTAATTTATATATATTTGTATATTCTACTAGCTTTATGCGGCGTTGAGTTCCGCGATTCAGCACGCAATCCCTCCACAATTCGGCGGAAAGTGGGGAGTCTTAAAATTAAGTTCCTTCTACCTACCCTGATGCTGATGATTTAATTTTACTAGCTTACACTAGCTTTCATATGAGGGTAGTAGGTTCAAGCGGTTACATTAAAACGATATATCACGTTATGATGTAATATAGCGATAAATATCAACAACACTAAAAAAAAATATTGGAATCCTGAGATTAGTTCGCTAAATTATACAAACATTTATAATCATAAATTTAGATTAATAAAAATTAAAGTAATAAATCTGCTCCGCACTGTATCTCATATGTGGATACAGCGCGGTATGCAAAGAGAATTAAATAGTGTTAAGATACAGTTTACCACGCAGGTTTGTTGACTAGCTGAACTAAACGCCGCGCTTCGTCTACCAGAGCGAGAAACATGAAAATAAATATATCCATTCCTCCATGTGGGTATCGAAGCCGCAACCATCGCGTTTAAAAATATATAAAAATACTAACAAGTATCATTAACCTGTAGGTATTACATAATTCAGAAACATCCAGAAATACTTTGAAAAGTTCAAGTACGTACGTAAATGATAAACATTGTAACGAAAATAAATCACAAAGAAACTGTAAACAGACTAAAGATGCTGGCGTTGCTCCAAAACTCGTTTTAAACTATTTTAATGCGTTTTATTCTATTAATAGTATTTAGTAGCAAGTGTCTCAACACTTGGTTTTCCAGGTTTCCTCTGCTTACCCTGCTATGTGCGGGATACAGGTGAAGCTGAAAAAAAAACATTTTTTCTTTTTTTGAAAAAATTATAACTATGTACCTTCATTCTCGTTTTGAATAAAATATTCGTCTATTCTGTGCCAAAATTGAAAATGAAAAGTACCCATTTTCAATTCTTATTAGCACAATGTTCAGTACAGGGGGGAACCTAGTGTTAAGACACTCCGTTCCCCACTTTCCGCCAAAATCTTATTGGCGTTCACTCTTTGTCTTGTTACCAGATCGTGGAAATGGTAAATAATGGTCGTAAATAACCTTTTATTTACCAAATCATAAACAACTTTTTACTGTTCAACTTGACGTGGGTTATAAAAATATATATTTCCTGATTAATTTATATTCAACTTCCAAGGCCAGTTAAAATACTTCTCTCTGCACGTGAAGCATTATGAGCTAAAACTTGGTTTGGGAATGATAATAATGAAATTATTTACCACATTCTGGTAGTCTAAACACAGCGTTAAGTTAGGTTAGGTTAGCATAAGCATAGCATAACACGTAATATCTTGAACATATTAGGTGAAAAATAGTATTAGAGATAGAGTAAAGCTGTCCTTCTTTTGGTTCACGCTGTATCTCAAAGTATGCAGACGGAAGAGACCTAGTGTTAAAAAACTTCCGTTCCCCATTTTTCACCGAATTCTTGACGCATTGCGTATTGCTTTCGGAAATCAACGCCGCGCTTGACCTCGTTACCAGAGTAAGGAAATAAAAATGTTAATACTAGCGACCCGCAAGCGTCTTCGTCTGATTAACTATAAATTACTAAAAATTTAAAAAATAATTATTTTGAGTTCAGTTAGATTGAGTTTTAGGGCATAAATAATAGATTTTGTCATATCTCCCATGTACCTTACATATTATCTGTATAGATTTAATTTCCCCGAGTGGGAATCGAACCCACACCCTGTCGCGCCACACTACTACCACCTGCGCATGCCACACCACTACCACTACACATGCGACTGGCATGCCAATGCCCATGCGCCACGACTGGCCTCATCATTAGATATAGCAATTATTTAATTATTTATTTTGCCAAACAGGAAGGCCAAAACTGCGGCGGAGCTTACCTGAAACTTCTATCCCGCGGAATGAACACTAAAGCTGATCTCCGTCAGTTCCACGACCAGACACCCTACACTATAATGTTTGGGCCGGACAAGTGTGGGAATGATAACAAGTTGCATTTCATATTTAGACACAGGAATCCCATAAATGGTACTATTGAAGAGAAACACAGTAAGAAGCCCACGTGAGTATTTGATGTTGTTATACATGTCATGCCTCTAGGATAATTAATTAAATGAAAAAGTAATAAATCTTTCAATTTTGTTTTTTAATTTTTACTTTTAACATAGTTTTAATAAGCATGAAATATTTCATTTTCTCACTTATAGCAGTGTAATATTTTACCCGAATGCCATTAAAATTTCTACCCCACTGTGAGGTTCAAATTTAACATAATGTTAAAATGAAAAATAATTATAATAATCAATAAATTTTAGTTTTAACGTCTAATACATCATTTTATACTTCACTTTTACTACCCTTTTTAGTAATATTAACATAATTAACAGTAAATTTATACATAATAATTTTCTTATTGTTCTTTTTAGTCAGCGCCTCGACGACATATACAAAGATAAAGAACCTCACCTCTACACTTTAGTACTGCGTCCAGATAACACGTTTTCAATACTAGTTGACAATAAGGAAGCTAATGCGGGATCTTTATTAGAGGATTTCACACCTTCAGTGAATCCTCCAGCGGAAATCGAAGATCCTGATGATAGGAAACCTGAGGATTGGGATGAGAGGGAAAAGGTAAACTTTATTTTTTTTTTTAACCACTAAATGTATTTAAATAAATGTTCTAAAACCACTTCCTTTTAGTCAAGATTACAAATATAATTCTTTCTTCTGATTCTGATTTATATAGAATAAATATTAAATATTTAAATTTTAAAAGAAAAATATGATAAGAAATTTATTTGTCTGTATACGTAAGTAAAGATAATATATAAAAAATACTTCTTTTTTTACTTTTAACTCTAAAAAACCCTTTACGCTAAATGAAAAATATTTTATAAATGTGCAATCCCTAAATGAGATTCAAATTTTTAATCTTCATATGAAGTAAGAACTCTGTAAACTAAGTCACGACGATAGCTTATTTGAAATTGACAATATTTGATAATTTGGCTTAATTTTATGTTTTTAATATTAGCTTGTTTTATCTTTCGGAAATAAAAAAAAAATTGATTTCAGATAGTAGACCCGACAGCGTCTAAGCCAGAGGATTGGGATGAAACGGCTCCAGCTCAAATAGTGGACCCCAATGCTGTGAAACCTGATGGTTGGTTGGAAGACGAACCTGAGATGACACCTGGTAAGAGATTATATAAAGTTAGGTATAAATATGAGTGTGAGTTGAGTTCCGTCGAAGCTAGAATAACACATATACACACACACACACACACACACACACACACACACACACACACACACACACACACACACACACACACACACACACACAACACAATTGAGATATAGTTATTACATTTTGCATTTAGACACACTACCAGTTCGCCTGCTCATTTGCACCCTTAGGGTTGAATTCTAATAAACCATAAAACATTGATAAAATATTATTAAGTCTGAATTTCAAATGTTATAAAAATCGGTGGCAATTTAAAAAAAAATCCATACAAACTTTCAACATCTATTTCACCCCATTTAGGATTAAAATTTTTAAGAATTCCTTCTTAGTGGATGTCCAGATTACGAAAATAAACATCTATCCAAATTTCACGTTTCTATCATCAGCAGTTACGGCTGTGCGTGCGTCAGTCAGTGGGAACATGTCCTTTTTATATAGATGATAATGTCTAAACACTATTTTATGTATTTATTTCAGATCCTGAAGCCAAAAAGCCAGAGGACTGGGATGAAGATATGGACGGTGAGTGGGAAGCGCCACTGGTGGACAATCCCAAGTGTAGCTCAGCACCGGGCTGTGGTGTTTGGAAACCACCAACTATACCCAATCCTAATTATAAGGTAGGTTGATGTTTTGCTATGTCTGTTAAGATTTTTTGATTTTTCACAATTTAATTCTTTTTTATACTTTTTTTGTAATGAATATATAGTGTTCTATTAACATAACGATGATAAATGATTATGAAACTAAAAGTAATAAATTTATATAATTAAGTATGATGTTGCTTATTGCTTATAAGATTTTGTGTTAATGAATTTAATATATGACTTCAGTAATAATTCATTAACATTTAACAGTAATTTAACGTATAGCATTTTTTTTTCTTCAATATTTTTTTTGTTTCTATACTTAATATTATAAAGCTAAACAGGTTGTTTAGTCGAACGTGCTAATCTCAGGGGCTACTGCTTCGAATTTAAAAAATATTTTTGTATTGATTAAGCCATTCATCGAAAAAGGATATAGGCTATATTACATGATGATAATCGTTTCGATGTAGCCCATAGTACTTACGGTCAGAGTCACCTCCTGCACTTAGGGTACATATCATATGGGTTACACACGCGGAATAAAACATGTATATAAAGTTAAAGTCAAACGATTTTATTGAAAAAGAAGCAGTTATATGTTGTTAATTTTTTAACAAATAATTTACCACCATTTCGCTAAAGTTACTGACTCAGATCGGAACCCTTGTTTATTAGTGAAATTAAAACCTTTGAAATAGACTGGAGCGAGTATTCGCAAGGCATATATATCTTATATAAAATTATCCTTAATAATAATATAATGTAACTTGTTTGTTTTTTAGGGTATATGGCGCGCTCCGCTAGTACCCAATCCAAATTACAAAGGAAAATGGAGTCCGAGACACATTCCCAACCCACACTATTTCAAAGATGATCAGCCATTCAAAATGACTCCCATTGTAAGTATTTTATATATTAGAACTATATTATTTTATTTGTTCTTTATGTTTTTCATAGATATACAAACATGTATTTATTTGTTGTTTTTTGTACTTCAATGTCTGATTATGGCCAATGTCATGGCATATTATCATTTGCTTTATTATATGTACTTATTTGGTTAACAAAATATTTAGAAATCTATTAAAATTTTATAAAATTGAGTTGTAATAACTATATAAAAAGTAAGCGCTTCAATAAGAATATACACGTCAATATGTAATATTTTACGTTTTATTATATGTCTATGTGTACAATGTATTAATAAATATATATTTTTTACAGCACGCCATAGGTTTTGAGTTATGGTCGATGTCACCACAACTATTATTCGATAATGTATTAATAACAGACGACCTTGAGGTCGCAGAGCAATACGCGAAACAAACCTATGCGAGAAAACGCGCCAAGCTTACTTCGGATTCTGTAAGTATATTGCCATACACATACATACATCCACACTCACTTATATCCATTTATTACTATTTATATTAACTCCCATATATTTGACCTCTGACCATTATGTAAATCTCTGTAACTGTCCTCGAGCTACCAGTTCCAAATCATCAAAATCGTTCCATGAAATTGTTAGAGTTTCAATTTTCTGGCCCTGGTAACAAAACAAAGCATGGTGTTACTCGGCGAAGTATGTATAACTTTTTTTCTTTATTTTTTTGATATTTTATTTATGCACAATTTTAAAAAATATCCAACTTAGTACTTTAACAATGTGCTTTTGCACTTGTTTTGGGAGGTGCAAGTTGTTAAGGAGTTTGTTTTGTTGTGTGTTCGTTTTAATGCGAGTGTGTGTGTGTGGGTGCACGTGCGTGCTTTAATGTATGCTTACGTGCTTGTGGGCCTTCGTGCGTGTCACTGTGTGTATTTAAATATAATAACAAAAAGACTACGTACACGCGCCAGCACACGTGGTGGGGACGCGCACTACAGGCCACGCACCACCGCCCGGGCTGGTGGGCGCTGTACGGGCTGTATGGGGCTGTGCCCATCAGCCTCTACCTCGCCTACTTGTGGCGCAGGGCCAGAGAGGTCGGTCGGTCTATTATATTATCTGCTACAAGGCGTCGGTCACCACTTGTCTACCGTACTGTGCACTAATGTTAAAAAAGTTATGTTTGTTAGGATGTATTCTGATTTTTGTGTTGGTAGAAATAGTGAGTGATTTTGGTGTCTTTGTTTATTTAAGGTAAAAAATAGAAAATCCTTGTGCATTTGTTATTGAAAGGAACATAAGAGGTCCGATTATTGTTGTAAAAATGTTTGTTTCCTCTTATTTTGCTAGTTTAATCTGATTGATTGTAATGTGTTCATATGAGTGAAAAAATTGTATTTGTTACATTTTTTGGTGCGTTTGATAATGTTATGTGATGCTAGCTAAATGCTAGGTGATTTAGTTTAAATGGGCTAAATTGTCACTCAGTTTGCAATTGTACAGTTTAAGGCTAAGATATGGTTTTAAATTGTAAACAAATATATTTGATATTTTACAGATTTTAATACTTTAGTCATTGATAACATAACATATATATTTACTTTCGACTAGTCCAAGGTGCAATTGCAACACTTTTATTTACTTTTTACATAAAAAGTTTATATATTGTATTCATAAGAATTATTATTTTCATATACATATTTTATTTTGTCATTTATTACCCATATTATATATTATTTACAGTTCGCGTGATTTAAGTGCTGAGCGTCGTATTTATGTGAATGATTATAAAAGTAGAGATTGAAAGAAATTTTAAGTAAAGTTTATTATTGAAAATCAATAAAAAAATCCAATATGAAAAAGATATATCAATTTTTCGACACCAAACATTGCTGTCATAAGAACAGCGTTGTGTCAACGATTACTTTGGTCTTTGGTTACATACATTTTAATAAATCTAATACAAAAAGAAAATATTAAGATTAAAATATGTGACGCTGCTATCGGTATAAGAGGTGTAGGTCGTTTATCCAAAAGCACTGTAAACCAGTCCAAATCCAAGCAAGTGATGTTTCACCTATACTAAAATTATTTGACAATAAACACTCATAAATGCAAAGCTCAGCTTAGACCTCACTGTACTTCTGTTTGTTTTCTCTCGCTACATAGAACTATACTATATAATACTATATAAGTACCAGCTAGTGAAGTAGAATAGTAAGCAGTAGGCTAATTTCCAGGAGTCGGCCGTCGATAGACTGTTGAAGTATGCGGGTTCAAATCCGTGGGTGTATGCTGTGGTCATCGTCGTCTCGTTCTTAGTTGTCGGTCTTATTGCGTATATGTGCTGTGGATCTAAGGCGGTAAGTGTTTTAAAAGATAATAAGGTAAAAACACAGTAATAAATTAATATTCTATCCAAATTTATATAGATGTTTATATATTAAATAAGCTAACTAACTGTTGAAATTCATAAGGTTTTATGTGTGTCATAATATTTAAAAGTTTTATTATATTCATTATAATAACATTAATAAGTTAAAAAATTTGTTCGCCAAGGTAGATTACCAGAAGGGACAATGGGAGTTTCTTTTTACATCATATCATATACAAATACTATTAGAGTATTTTTTTGTAATGAAAAACAACATAGAAATTTGAACTTTTTTCTAATTGTTTCCCTTACATCAGGAACCAGAAGCAGATCAAAAGAAGACAGACGCAGTTCAAGAAGATGACCCTCACCAGTCTGATGAAGAAGAAGAAGAGAAGGAGAAAGAGAAGGTGGAGAATAAGCCGAGTAAGGCTGATCTGGAGGGACCGGAGAAGGAGGTTGAGGTAAGTTTTGATTAATTCTACTTCCTACTTATATTATAAATGTGGATGGATGTTTGTTTCACTTTTAAATATTAACAATTGTTTCCATAGTGAGCAATATGGTTTCACCAAAGGTAGGTCCACTACGGATGCGGGTGCTGCACTCCTAAAGCACATTTATGACGCATGGGAGAAGTCACAGAATGCTATTGGAGTGTTTTGTGATTTATCCAAAGCCTTTGATTGTGTAGACCATGAAACTCTGTTATTAAAACTATATCGTTACGGTATACAGGATACTGCTCTTGATCTTATTGCCTCATATCTAAACCGAAGAATCCAGAAGGTTAGTATAAATAATGTAAAATCATCTGGATCTCCCCTAAAGATGGGCGTTCCACAAGGATCTATACTTGGTCCCCTTTTATTTCTTCTTTATATTAACGATCTGCCTTTTTATGTGAAGAACATATGTGATATTGTACTTTTCGCGGATGATACCTCTTTAATATTTAAAGTTGACAGAAATAAAATAAACTATGACGAAGTGAATAGTGCATTATCGCATATTCTTCGTTGGTTTGATGTTAATAATCTATTGTTAAATGCAAAAAAAACGAAATGCATCGAGTTTGCTTTACCAAATGTTAAAAAACATAATTTTAATCTAATAATTAAAGGAGAACCTCTTAATGTGTCGGAATCAGCTATTTTCTTAGGTGTTACTATAGATTCCAAACTCCAGTGGAACGCTCATCTGGAAGCACTTGCAGATAAACTCAGCTCTGCCGCGTTCGCAATTAAGAAAGTAAGACAAATGACGGACGTTGAAACTGCCCGACTAGTCTACTTTAGCTACTTTCATAGTATTTTATCTTATGGAATGCTGCTATGGGGCAGTGCTTCAGATATCAATTCAATATTTATTCTCCAAAAAAGAGCCGTGAGATATATTTATAATCTAAGAGCTCGAGATTCTCTGCGAGATGTTTTCAAAGATGCAGGTATTATTACAGTTGCTTCCCAATTTCTATACTATAATATTCTCTTTGTCCGACAAAATATACATTGTCATAGAAAAAATAGCGACAGTCATACGATAGAAACGAGAAATAAAGATAAGATTGTTACTCCTAGTTTTCGCCTCCAAAAAGTTAATAAATCTTTTATGGGGCTGAGTATACGTGTATATAATAAAATTCCGCGGTGTATTCTTAGTTTGCCACTACCAAAATTTAAAATATCTGTAAAAAATATTCTAACAAGTAAAGCTTATTACACTGTTCAAGAATATTTAGAGGATAAACATGTATGGAATTAATGTCTATTGAATGTCAGGCAGGACAGCTGCCAGCTAATGTAATAGTAAAATATACCATTGACTTTGAAAAGAGCAACTGTTGAGTTTCTTGCCGGCTCTTCTCAGCAGAACTGCCTTCCGAACCGGTGGTAGCTTTTTGTTGACATGTACATTCGACGATTCAAAAGTGCTTTTATAGTTTATTTGAATAAAGAATATTTTGAATTTGAATTTGAATTTGAATTTGACGCAAAAGCTACTGAACTGATTAAGAGAAAACTTTACAGTTTATGCACCAGAATAATATATATACCAGAGTAATGTATAGTTTAAGCGGCCAGTCGTGACGCAAGGGGCACAAACGTGTGACTGCACCGTTGAGAGGTTGTGAGTTTGATTTCCGCTCTGGGAAATGAATATTTAATATTTTCATGTCCTCGCTGTGCTAATGAGTTTCGTTAATGTGCTTATCAGTTTTTAGAATTCGAAAGTGTCATAATGGGAATGTTGTGTGAACACTTCTATTTCTAACTTAGTGTTACTAGGTTCCGAGGAAATGTAGTACATTTTTTTCTATCTATCATATTCATTCAAATACACTTTCCTAACCGAATATATTTATTCCAGAAAGCTCCACAAGACACTGAGGGTGCCGGCGACGGTCAGAGGAAAAGGAAACCTCGCAAGGAGTGAGCGCGATGGTAATATACACTCAACATAGCGTTAGAGCGAGACGGCACGAGAGCATCTCCCATCTCTCTCACATACACCCCCCAAGTTAGTTGCCTAGTTGTCTCCTTCATACATACTGTGTACTGAAATCTATTATTTGTCAAAATATCGATAATCGACCGTACTTATAAATTGTATTTGGTTATTATGAAATAGTTTGGGTATTCGATTTTTTTTGCTTATTTCCCATTCCACCAAAGAATCGACTCACTCGTTCGGAACAAAAACAGTTTTGTTTTTACTATTGTTATTATTATGATTTAATTAATAATAAGAAGCGGTTATTATTTATTTTTTTAACATGGAGGTTGTAAGTTTCGCTGTTTCCGATGCATTTTATATGTAATTTTGTATGTGTGTTGAAATTATATGTATGTATTTAGCTAAGAATAAGTTGACATGATATTTTACTATAATTTCTACTGTATTTGACTCCTGTTTTTTTTTCTTTAAAATAGAAAGGGAAGGAACACCTTAGTAATTTTTTTCTCTGGCTTTTCTTATAGTCATGAATAAATGAATCTTAATTATTATAACAATAAGTTATACCCTATCTATCTCATTTTGTTGTATGAAATAAAAAATGAAAGTCTTCATTTGTTTTTCATTATTAAGCATTTTCTTTTATAAATTGTCATCTTATTCCAAGCATTATATATATAAAATTGTATAACGTAGGTTATTTGGTGTGTTCATTGATTGTTTTATATATAGGAATATACTATATATTTTATTTAAAGGGACATTTTGATTATATTAAGAAAGAAATGTATAGTCCATACATTTATAATTAAAATATGATTCATACAATTCACACTGTTTCATTGTTTTTATGATATACACTCACTTAGTATTATTATAAATATAAATTTTATTTTATTTAGAATTTAATATATTATTCCAATATGTTTGTTTTTTTTAATTAAGTAATTCAATATTGTGTTAAGACATCAGTCGATAAAACCACAATGTGAGTTAGTAGTAGACCATTATTATACAATAATATTATAACGATTTTCGTTTGTAAATTTTAAAAAAACATTTTCTATGTTTTTGTAATAGTCACTTTAATGATGGTACTGGGTTTTGTCGTTAGCTGTATATATTATAACATGCATTCTCCTATTGTGTAACATTGTCTCTTTTTTTTTATCGTAAAATCTCCTTCGTTTGCTCTCCATACAACGTGACATGGGCGAACTGATTAGTAGGAAAGCCAAGAACAGAATAGAATAGATTTTAGCTGTCGGTTTCTTTTTGCATTTGTTTATGCATTTCTTTTTTGTTTTTTATTTCTAAATGTGTTATAGGACCTGGCTGACTTTATTTTGGTTGACATACGTATTATTTTATTAGCTAAATTTTATTTTATTGCTAATTCTCCTCCTTTTGAATAAAGTGGAAAAAGCTGACAGTTATAAAAAGATCTGTATTGTCAAGACGGTTTTCATAGATATTGCAATTTATATGTCCTCCCGCACCAACTGTGTCATTAGAGACTTTAAACTGACTTATTCGTACTGACCATTATGCTGCCTATTTTCTTTATAGGGAAATCTATCCTATTTATGACTTTGGATGGATGTTTGTTCCACTTTCACGTAAAAACTACGGAACAGATTTAGAATAAACTTTATAGTTATACAACTTATACATCAGAGTAACACTAAGGCTACAATAATATGTAAAGTTTTTGTGTAATTTGGCTAGAATATAAGAAAAAGTTAGATCTGGCGAACAAACGTTTAGTTGAATAGTAAATGAAGGTCAACAATTATTTTAAGGATTTGTGAAGAACTGTACTCATGTCATCTAACGGGATGTTACTTTGGAATGAATTCTAGGTCGCTTTGGAATTAGTGGGAATGAATCTATAGACTCTTAACAACGTTAGCTATTTATTGTGGCACTTTGGATCACTTTTCTATTTTGGCCCAGCCCATAACAGATGTCCCTTGTCCCTACCTGTTTGGATACGTCTTGCATTAAATTCTTTGTTGCACATTTAGGAAAGAAAAATACTTCTTATTAAAGCTATAAAATTTGGACGTAGTGGAATTTGATTCCTTTTGAAAATTGGACAGCCGGTTCAAGGCCCGCCGCGTTCAAATTTTTATACGTTCTCTAAAAACGTAACTAACTATGATATATAAAAAATATATCTATATCACTATAGAAATTGTTAACTTAAGATTATAATATAAAGTGTATTTTTTTTTCTTTGATATGTTATTTGGGCAGCTAACGCCATTACCCAGCCTTTAAGTTGTGTGATGGGTACAAGTAAAGGACTGTAATTTACATGGTAATAAAAATGAAGATTTCTATATTTTTGTTTCATTTATTCCCTTAGAAAATTGTTTTACTTATATTTGATCAATAAGCCAATTATTTTGCCACCTTTTCAATTATTATTTTTATGCAATTAAAAATAATAATTGAAAAGTAAAAATTGAGATTGAAATTTAAAATTAAAATAAAAGCTTTTAAAAATGATAATTGAGGTCTCCGTGGTGCAGTGTAAAAAGCGTGTTGTTTGTGGTTCTCTGATAATAAGCCAATGCGATTACGACAACTAGGTTCCCTCCGCTTGCCCTGCTATATGCGGTACATGGCGTAAAGAAATTATTGAATTCGTATGTGCCAGTGAGTGCAGGTCTCGGTTACACAGTGACAAGACAAGCGATGGTTGTGGGTTCAATTTTTAAACAGAATCAAACTTTTATTTAGAACTTTTTACATTTCTCCTTTAAATATTAAGTGATGTGACCTCGTCCTTTACTACGACTACGCTGAGTGAAGTGCACAGTAATACGTTATTTAGAAACACTCTAAAAAATTGACTGCCGTAACACTAACCCTAACTCAAGTGTCCTTTTTATTTTGGTATTATTTAAAAGAATAATTATTGATAATAAGGCAAATTTACTAAAATTCATAAAAAAAAAAAAAAGAATTTCCCGCCACTGAACTGGCAACACACCGTTATCAAGACAACGAAGCTTACCTCGCAAGTCCACTTAGCACTGACATTGACATAAATGCAGCTCGCGTCCGTCCGTCCGTACGTTATCTTTATACTGGGAACTATTATGTTTATATTGTTATTATTATTTTTGTTTTCCTCGAGCAAATGTGATAAGCCACATATAATTTTAATTGTGGCTGATGATCTGGTGAGTGCCCTTATTTTTATTTAACTAAAATATGTTGAGGTATCGTTGACTACTGCGACTGTTGCGGGTTCAAATCGTACTGGTATTTATTTTGATCATATATTTGCGTAAAAGCAAAACATCGGAAAATTGTCGTACTATACAACTAATTAAACTTATTTTAAGTATAGAGGCCAGGTGCAGGTGTTCAAGCGAGGTACTGTAAACGCTACCGGTTGTGGATTCGATTCCCACTTGATAATTTACACATAATATTTGATAGCATAAATATCGAAGCATAATATTAAAAACAACAATAATCTAATTAATTAATAATAACATTTATAGTTACTAATTCTAAATGTATGAGGCCCTTCAAAATGTAAATTAAACCGTTAGGCACATGTACACGTATGTTAAACGATACCTACTTTGAAAACCCGATTTTTAAAGACGTCAACGGTATTTAAGATGTCGTATAAGATGAATGGGACACTTTCAGTAAGGCATTGCAATTTTCTTTATTTATTTCTAACTTCAAAGACTTGTCGTGTCGCTGTGCCAGAAGTGTGCGATTTTACACGTGACGGTTGTAAGTTCGATTCCCACTGGGACTTGGCGGGAATGAAAATATTTAATAGGTATTTTAATTTCTTCGCTCAAGACATTTCCTCACTCTGGTTGAGTTCCGCCTAAAGAATTCGGTGGAAAGTGGGAAACGGAAGTGTCTTAATGGGGAACAGAGTATATACTTATATATTTACTAGGTTTCAGGTTCCCAAACAAGAGGTAAGACAAAAATAAAAGAGCGCTAGGACTAGCTTAGCTAGCTAGTTATAGGAATAGCAGAGTAGGTACACATATACCTATTATATAAATAAGTCACTCCGTTTTTTTAATTTTAAAGTCTTAAGTGTTCGTTTTGGTGGGTCGAACTTTGCGATTATTTTTTCTAAGCAAATTAAACAAGCAAAACAAAATGTAAACAATTGACAAAAAATGCTTTCGGCGACGACGTCGACACCATTTAAATGTAAGGTCAAAAATATGAGGAAAATTGGGAATAAAATGTATGATTATAATTAAGTTGCCCTTGCGACGTGTGATATAATTATGTACATTTACAATAACAAATTTTACCATTATTTTTTTAATCATATAAATTTAAAGAACGTATTTAGTATAGATAATAAATAATTTCACACCATTTTCCTACATTAGTTATTACAATGTTAAATATTTCATAATTTGAACAAGGTCCTATCTTATGGTATGTGACATGTATTGTATTATGATTACGTACATTGTATATACGTGTACGTTCCACCTGTTAAGTATCATTGAAAAGAGGCACTTACGTACTATGTCCAATCAGCTCGGAAAAATATACATGCAAATATTGTAAAAAAAATAGATATATACATATAATAAATTTGTAATTGATCGCTGTCCGTATGAAATCTGAGGCCGTCATTATCCGTATGGTATCAATGTAATACGATGCAAAACAATGATTTTTAATCATTTTTCTGTGATTTTGTTAACGCTAAACTCAGACACGGCTTAACCGATTTAAGTATAGTTTTCCCTCGACATTTATTGTCTTTTTTAATTCGGTACATACTTAAATAAAAAATATGACAATATAAAGTATTTTGCTCGACAAAATAGCTACAAACAACTGCTTTATAATTGGCTCAATTAAAACTTTAGTTGTCAATATATGTGTAGATATTGCTTTTAAAATTATAAG
Source organism: Heliconius cydno galanthus (assembly GCA_036379175.1). Lineage (NCBI taxonomy): Eukaryota > Metazoa > Arthropoda > Insecta > Lepidoptera > Nymphalidae > Heliconius > Heliconius cydno. Next base: position 1,720,014 of record JAKRZM010000891.1, on the reverse strand, counting down.
TTTAATGATAAATGATAATATAATTTAGATTGGTAAATAAATGTGTAGTTCAAACGAGCGAAGCCGCGGGCGTGTCGCAAGTATTGTATAAAATTAATGAATTTGAACTAATGACTCTAATGTAGGTAAATAAGTTACATCATTTACATTAGTAGGTATTTTTTTAAACGTTCCCTCGCGTAAGCCTTAATTTACTTTTAAATGCAGGTATATCAACACTTGCTTGTTGCTCAGCAGGTTTGTTATATAATTGAAATTTTAAGAATAATTAAATTTATTAATCTTAAAAGTCTAAGATTAATTACGTTAGAGAAGGCTTATTAAGAATACTTTTAATACCTAACGTAAATAATAATAATAATATTAGATATTAAAAAAAACCATATAAACTTCCAGTTAAAACTGGACATATAAAGTTCCAGTTATAACTGGACACTGAATAGTTAATAAATTATTGAATAATAGGGAACCTCAGGATTTCTCTGTATTTGCCAAACGTTCGTCACTGTCACTGAGCAATACAACAACTTAGTCAGTTCGTCGAGGATTATAGATTTGAAGCTAAAACAAAACTAATAGGTACTTAAAAGGCACAGACACAATTGTATGAAAATCAGCTTCACGCTGTATCCCGCACACAGCAGGATAGGCAGAGGGAACCATTTGTTAAGACACTCCGTTCCCCACTTTCTGTCGAATTCTGGAGGCGTCTAGACTGGCAGAACTCAACGCCGCGCTTTGCCTCGACACCGGAGCGAAGAAATGGAAATATACCCCACAACCGCCGCGTTACAGTGACACCCTTGTGCCGCTGCGCCACGACGGCCTCACAGTTGTATATCTAGGTGATGTCAGGGCTAGCTGTTTTTTATTTAAATTAATTTATTAATGAAAAGACAGGATGTGTATGTAAAGCAGCATATTTACTTACATCTCATATACTCAGTCAAAATTACTAATATGCTTTTGAAATTAATAATATACTGTGTTTTCCTTTTTTTTTGTCTTCTTTGTAAGTGTAATAAGTAAGTAGCTAAATTATCTTTATATATTCTTTACATATATTGAATGTACGTAGAGTATTCAACCTGGTCACCTCTCACCCCATTGTTCTATAATTAGAAAACCACAGGCTCTCGCTACTCGATGTTTTAAGCTTAGGGATAACGGTTATTAATAAAATGTCGATAAAATTATCTCCATTGTATTTTCTATCGGCGCAAATGCAAAAACCAACATTTTTGTTTAAATAACACTGACCTGAATGTACAGAGACGAAAAAATGTAGGTACAATATTTATTAGGTACAATACAATATTTATTCGTGAGAAAAAAGGTACAAGTAACATTTAATCCAATAACAAAATGATATTGGAGTGAAAGTAGGTGACTTGAATGTGAACTGCCTGCTGTACGCAGATGATGCAGTACTTATGCTAGTATTAATCTTGGAGCTTAATCCAAAATCGGAATTTGTCACCCCGCTCTCCCACTGCTCTCCCCTACTAATAGTTTTTAATTACTATCCAGGGTTGGAACGATGTAGGCTTTCACGGTATGAACCAAGTACCAACGCCTAACATCGACGCGCTCGCGTACTCCGGCGTTATGTTACACAACTACTACGTGACCCCAATATGTACGCCGTCGCGAGCCGCGCTCATGACGGCCAAGTATCCGATACATACTGGTTTGTTTTGTTTTATTTTGATATGATGTTGCCATTTATGAAATTGTACATTAAATTCAGTGTATAGAATTAGTTTATATCTTATAATTTTAAGGTTACATCGTTTTATACTTTGCAACAATTTTTGAGACATAGCGTTTTAGTTGGCTTGTTACCCAACGCCGCAGTTTGTCTTAACTCTAAAGCGAGCAAAAAATAATTTATATCTATTAAGAAACATACACCCGAATGTGATTTTAAGCCCCTTTTGATTTCATACATTTATGGTACTTTTTCGTCGTAATATTTTTTTACCATTGTCAATTATACTTAAATCAGGTGATAATACAATGATACTTTGTATTATCATCATCAGACCAGCTCGTTAGTCAGATGGTCCTGACCATTGACCTGGTCTGACGATGGAGATAGCACGTGGAAATGAATTCCTGGGATGTCTATTAGTAAAACCATAAAATTTGGGCGGTCAAATTTATCTTCATTTCCCCTTATTGTGGTAAAACAATGAGATGTAACTGATGGAACCCGAAACGAGTTTTTAATTTGTTAAAGTAACAATTTTGTTTTTAACTTTTTTGTGTTAATTTTACTCAGGTATGCAACACACAGTGATATTTGGCGCAGAACCACGCGGCTTGCCTTTATCTGAGAAACTACTTCCGCAGTATTTGAAAGAGTTACATTATAAAACGCACTTAGTGGGTAAATGGCATTTAGGCTCATATGAGAGACAATATTTACCTTTGTTTAGAGGGTATGTTACTTTTTACGTTACGTGACTATAATGGTAATTACACATAACAGTACTAAATTTATAATTATGCTGTTAGCGTGGATCTTTCTAAATTAAGCAAAGAGAGGCCAGTCGGGCGCAGAGATATGCTCATTTCCTTACTCTAGTAACAATATAGGTATAATGCAAAACTCAAAGCGGCGCTTTACGCTTTGAGTTTTGCAGAAAGTGTCTTAAAAGGAGTACTTTAATACTAGGTTCTTCTGTTCTCATTATGTAAAATACATTGCATATGTGGGTACTGAGTAGCCAATACATCCATACTAAATTTAATGATTTTCACTTGAACTTTTTATTTTAATATATATTTAGCAGTGTAGGCATATGGAACCTGGGAACCTAATTTCCACCTATTTCTTGATGCATTACTTGTTGAGTGGCGGAACTCTATGCCCTCGCTCGTTACTAGAGCTAGAATGCTAGTTAATGTTAATGTATAACACCGGCCTCATAATAATAATAATATTTTTTTATATATTTTAGTTTCGACAGTCATTTAGGTTTTTGGGCAGGGAAGATAGATATGTACGATCATACTAATATGGAAAAATCATACTGGGGATTTGACTTTAGGAGAAGTGAGTTTTATTTATTCAATTAATGAGGCAAAAACTGTAGTGACAAAGACTTTTACTTTTTTACTTAGGCCATTGCGATATATTATACAAGCATATATTTAATTCATTTTCTTTAGCTTCACGTTGTAACTCGCACACAGCAGATTAGGCAGTGGGAACCTGGGTACCTAGAAACCTGGCGTTAAGACACTCCGTTCTTATAAAGATACTTCCGTTCCCCGCTTTTCGCATTTGACATTGCGTCATTGAGCATTGTTGAGTACCGGAAATCAAATTCTCATATTATAAATTTTTGATTAAATATCTTAATTTTAATATGTGTGCGCCAATTGCTGTACTGGAAAGTGCTATTATTTTATTGATATCTTATACTGTATGAACTGTACCGTAATAAATTATGCTAATTACAGATATGTCAGTGGCTCACGATTTGTTTGGGAAATACGCAACAGATATTTATACGGAAGAAGCTGTCAAGGTATTCCTTTAATCGACAAATATTTTTTATTACCTCTTCTCTACTTAGGTACATAATCTTTGATCCCTATTTGGCCTCATATTTCATGCATTACTTTAACATAACTCGCACCGGCGTGGTTTCTATTTGAGGCCGATTTCGCCCCATGCCGCAGTGAACTACTGAACGTTTAAATAAATGTCCATATTTAATTTTAAAAATGTAAAATTGTAGATAATACACAACCATAACAAGGCAGATCCTTTATTCCTAATGGTGTCGCACTCAGCGGTGCACACGGGGAACCCCAATGAGCCCATACGCGCGCCGGACGACGTTATAGCCAACTTTTCCCATATTGAAGATTATCAACGACAGAAATTTGCAGGTACGTTTCCAACTTTTAATATTTAAACCCTCACGTTAGGCTTTCTGAACTCTTTTGGGCATTGTATTCTCACACTCGGGAAGTAAGTAAGATCCTAAAATGAAATCTGCGCAGCCAGATGGATAGATACACCTAACATCTGGCGGCCACGACTCTTAGATTGTACTGTATATAGGTATAACTTATAAGTTTTGAGCCTGAATATGAATGAAAAAAAAAATTTTTTATCATTATTAATTTGCGGTACAAGTAAAGCGGGTCTAGTGATATATCTCTCTGAGACATTATATCTTAGGATACGTAACTCAACACTGCATTTTATATGACCAGATTTAGGAATTGAACCATTAGTAGGTCGGTCGATTATACTTAATAGTAGAAAAATAGATAAAAGACTAAGTAATTACTAAATTTCTTTGGGGCTTGGCGCAGAGGTACAAGAGTGTGACGATAAACGCGACAGATTTTGAATTCGATTCCCATCCGAAGAAATGAAATATTTATATTTTCCTTTGGTAACGAGTCCAAACGCGGCGTTGACTTCTGCTACTCAACACACAATACCTCTAGAGTTGGGAGAGAAGTGCTTAACGGAGTGTGTTCATAGCAACAGAGTGTCTTTATCTTAACTCTAGGTCACTCTGCTTACCCTGCAATGTGCGGATAATGAACTTCATCATGAGGAATTATTTTTTCCCAGGCACAATAAAAGTCAATCAACATGCATGGACTGTCATGGAAAACTATTTAGTGTCCTTTAAACTGAAATAATCAAATATAAAGTAATCTGACAATTTATTAAAAAATATAATTTGCGCGACAATGCTTATTACAAGTAGCATATATCAGAATAAAAAAAATACAAAAAATATATATTTTAAAACAAAAGATAAAAGTTGTACTGACCCCGACGTGATTTGAACACGCAACCTTCTGATCTGGAGTCAGACGCGCTACCGTTGCGCCACGGAGTCCTTGGCGTAATCGTACAATTTAGCTGCCAAATAATATAAGCGATCGTAGCGGAGTTGTACAGATTCTAATTGTAATCACGGTGTATGTGATCTGATAAGGTCTTTGATTTTCAACGTGCGGGATAAAGCAAGAAGCTGAAAAAATAACATTTTAACGTTGTACACGTTTATTTTTAACGTTATATTTTCATTTCTTCGCTCTGGGGTCTCTCAACACGTATACCTACCCTCCTCTGTGCGGGACACAGGCGGATTTAATTATTAAATATTTTATATTCTTTATTATGTTTTAAATTAAAGCTTAATATTATTTTCTTCTTGTTATTTATAAATTATGTGTTGCTTGATGTCAACGCTCCCAATGATTAATATGTATCTTAAGGTAAGGTAACTGTATACTAATTAAGTGATATGTAATTTGTTGAGAACCAAATAAATTCTTTAACCACAAATATTGGTATTAAACGTGATTAATATGTGAGACATTAACTTTTAAATCCGCTATTATCATTGTTTTGATTGTTTTTCTTATCTATGTGCGTCTACGAGGTTAATTTGCAAATAAAACTTAAATTATTACTTAATAATAATGAAACTAAATGCTTTGCTAACAAGTGCCTACGGGCGTATGCACATCTGCAAACTTTAGTTTTTCAAATTTTTTTTAGGGAGTGGGGGAATCCGACTTGCAGGTGACTGTTTTTTTTCTTTTTCAAAATAGGCAACACAACACTAACATTATAAGAGAACAAGAGTCGAGGTTATTATATTTCTTCATCATATTTCAGGCGTACTAGCTAAATTGGATGAATCAGTAGGCCAAGTCGTAACAGCGTTAAACTCTAAAAATCTGTTAGAAAACAGTATAATAATATTCACCACGGACAACGGCGGACCGCCAGAAGGTTTTAACGATAATAGAGCTTCTAACTATCCTTTGAGAGGGGTAAGTAATATAATTTTACAATCTATATATATAAAAGGACTTGTCCTCACTGACTGAGGTAAGACGCACGCACAGCCGTAGCCGCTGTGCGTAGAAACGTGGAATTTGGACAGATGTTTACTTTCATAATCTGGACATCCACTAAGAAGGGATTTTGAAAAATTTTTACCCTAAAGGGGTGAAATAGGGGTTCAAAGTTTGTATGGAAAAAAAATAAATCGGCACCGATTTTTATAAAATTTGAAATTTCGATTTTTAAAAGTATTTAATTGAACACGTGTTTCATAGTTTTCTAAAATTCACCCCCTAAGGGTGCAAATAAGGGGTTGAAGGTTTGTATGGGAAAATTCTAAAACGTCACCGATTTTTATAAAATTTGATATTTAGACTCTTAAAAATATTTAATTGAACATATGTTTCATGGTTTTCTAGAATTCACCCCCTAAGGGTGCAAGTAAGGGGTTGAAAGTTTGTATGGGAAAATTCTTTAATCGTCACCGATTTTTATAAAAATTGATATTTAGACTCTTAAAAATATTTAACTGAACATATGTTTCATGGTTTTCTAGAATTTACCCCCTAAGGGTGCAAATAAGGGGTTGAAAGTTTGTATGGAAAAATCTTTAAATCGCCACCGATTTTTATAAAATTTGAAATTTAGACTCTTAAAAATATTTCATTGAACACATGTTTCATGGGTTATTAGAATTCACCCTTAAATACGCAAGCGAAGCTGCGCGCGTCCTCTAGTCTATATATATACCTACATAAATAGTTTTAAGTTGTAGAATCATTTTCGTTCAATTTTTAAAATGCACTCTTCACGTTATCGTATCGTTGCACAGCAAAGGGATCCTGGGAATCTCGTTAACACATTCCTTTTCCCCGTTAAGAACTTTCCGCCGAATATTTGAGCCGTTAAGTAGTGGAACTCAACACGGCGCCTCATTACCATAGCGAGAAAATATTAAATATTTCATTTCTCCGAGTGATAATCGAACCTACAACCGTCGCATTTACTGTCGCACGCTTGTGACTCTAAAATATAGTGTAAGTAGGTACCTAATATATGTTGTAGGGTTATTTCAACTTAGATTATCAATTAATGTCTCTTAAAGCTGTCATTGTCGTGTCATCATTGCCTAACGTCGAATAGGTATTTAAGGTGAAATATCTCACAAGATTGATTTAAGTTAGTTATTGTTTTTACCAGCGTTGCTAGATCTATAGGATTTCAAGAGTAACGATTCCAATTTTTTCAATGAATCTTCCTTATTTTGGTGAATTACGAAAAAAAGTTAAACTATTCTAGGTAAAGAACACATTATGGGAGGGAGGTGTTAGAGGTGCAGGACTTTTATGGAGTCCGTTAATTCAGAAGAAATCACGTATCGCCAAACAAAGATTTCATCTCGTAGATTGGTTACCGACGTTATTGAGTGCAGCTGGTATGAATATCAGGTATAATACTTAAAATTGGTAGTTATTTTTATGAATAACTTTTTGGTAGGTATTTATTTAAACATTTAAAAAAATATATTCTACACTTTATAAAGAAAAATACTTCAGAAAAAAAGCAAAATTTTTATTCGTTTTCCAATATGAAAAAGTAAAAAATAAACAATTTTTCCGTTTCTGTCTATTATGGCTTACCGTTGTTAGAGCGGCAACAGAAATACATCATCTGTGACAATTTTAACTTTCTAACACGGTTCCTAAGATCCAGCCTGGCGACCAAGGAACATATACTAGCTGGCGACAGACAAAAAGACAGACGGATGGACATCTTAATAGAGTCCCGTTGTACTCTAAGTATATTATTATTTTCAGTACATTAAACAACATAGATGGTATAGACCAATGGAATGCTCTATCGGAAGACTTAAAATCAGAAAGAATTAGTATCCTTCACAATATTGACGATGAATATGGATCTGCCTCCATTACAGTTGGCAAATGGAAATTACATAAAGGTATAACATTTTTTTTTGATAATATAAAAGAAATATACGGAAAATGTATAATTATTTGTATCAATAGGTAGGTCTAACTCAGGGAAATGCTGATATATTTTTTGTTATTTATTTTTAATAATCATATTATGATTATTAAAAAAATATTTACTGGACACCTGTATATATATTTTTTCATTTCTCTAAACTGTTAGACAGCGCGGTCGCGAGCCCCGCCATTCAACAGGCTTGTGTATTGTACATTAGATCATCTATACCTGCAATGCTATGTTGAGAAGAGTGTAAAACTGTTTTATTTAAAATAATTATAGGAACAAATTACGATGGTGTTTGGGACTCTTGGTACGGACCGGCCGCTAGAGACGGCCATTATGACGTGAACAGAGTTATTACAAGTCCAGCTGGACTTGCTTTGGGAGAAATGGATTTAATGCCGAATAGGGAAAAGATTTTTGAACTTAGGTAATTTTGTATATGTATTGTACCTATTATACCTATAATTGGTAAAAAGGGAGTCTCGACGCAGGGGCACAAGCGGCTCGCTTCCCACTCGAGGAATTGAAATAAATAACTAATACGTTTTTTCATTTCTTCGCTCTGGTAACAAAGCAAAGTGCGGCGTTGGGTTTCGCCCCTCAACGCTGAATACCTTGAATAACTTGATGGGAACGAAGTGTATTTACACTAGGTTCCCAAGTTACCCTGTTATATCGGGGAAAGAGCGTAAGGCTAGAAAAAATGTTTTTTTTTCTTGGATTTTGAGTGTTTTCTCTGTATGTTTTAAGTTTTTGTATTCTTGATTTTCTATTTTGTACAGTTATAATGATTGATATATAAAGATAAATAACATAAAATGCTTAAAAGTGTTTTAATTACCTATTTAATCATTTTTGATTGATAAAATATTGTTTTTCTTATTGTAAATGTTTTTTTTTTGAATCGTCAGTTTCACGCCTGCTGCGTGCGTATCCCGCACATAGTGAGAAGAAGATAGTGGTTAAGACACTCCGTTCCCCACTGGAGGCATAGCGTGCTGAGGTGGCTGAAATCAACGCCGCGCTTTTGCCTCGATTCCAAAGCGAAGATTTTTTTTGGAATAATTAACTTATTATTTTCTATGTATAACAACACTAAAAAAAACTTTTTCAGAGAAAAGACTACATTAAAATGCGATACATTTAGCAAAATAGCCTGCAACCCACTGAAAGCGCCATGCTTGTTCAACATTGAAGAAGATCCGTGTGAGACTATAAATCTCGCAGACAGGTAAGTTATTAACTATAAATATAATAAAATTGTAACTTATCGCTGTTTGTTCAAAGTCGAAGTCTAATTTTAATAGAACACTAAAAGTAATAATGGATAGGAAGAGGGAACTTGGGAACCTAGTATTTATACGCTCCGTTCTTATTTAAATACTTCCGTTTTCCATTTTCCACCGATTTCTGAAGATATTGCGTGTTGAGTCATGAGTGACGAACTTAACGCCAACCTTGCCTCGTCACGAGAGCGAGTACCAAAGCCCTACCCGCCGAGCTCACAGTAGCGCGCCTCATTTTAGAGTTAGTGATTGGTGAAACTCAGCCGTATAATGCTTATGTTATGTACCTACCTACAACTACACAATTTTCACACATAAAAGAATAGGCAGGGCGTCTCCCTGTTCTTTACTTTTTACCCGCATTTTAGACATTAAGTGCTGAGTGAATAGCCACGTCTCGCGAAAAAGAAAATTAAAATATTTTATTTCACGAGTGGGGATCGACCACTCTTTTATCGCGAACTGCGCCACGATTGTCTTGAACATATCTCATTCCCCAAATACCAATTTAACTTATATCTATCTGCAATCAGACAGTTTTCATTTAGAATTTTCTCAGTTTCGCTCTTTTTTCAATATATAATAGCAGAGAATTTAATATCAATCATTGCATGGCGGATCTCAACGGCATAACATAAAACCACCTGTTTTTACAGTGAACCAGAAATTCTAGAGCAAATGGTTGAAGAACTGGAGAAAATAAACAAAACGGCCATACCGCCTAACAATAGGCCTGTAGATCCAAAGGGGGATCCCCGGTTTTGGGGACATGTGATTACCAATTTTGGAGACTATGAAAATGAAAACTTTGATGAACGAGTAACCTACTAAATTAACTTTTAATTAACTTCATAAGAAAAAAAACATGATTTTCCGTAATATTTTTTTTGGTTGGTTTTCTGTTAATAATTTTGGATACCTACTATAAGTCTAAAAGATGAAACTGTTTACCTTATTAAAAATATATACAATTTTAGAAGGTACATTGAAGAATATTTAACAAAATTTAGAACAAAATGTAAGATTTAAAAAGTACCTTTTATAGGAATTTTTAACTAATTTTATTTTCATGTTTAAATATATTAAGAAAAAATTTAAAATATTTTTACTGTTATATTAACTATGCTAATTCAAAATTTTTTAATTTTTTAATTATTTTTTTTTAGCTTCTCGCTGTGTCTCGCATATAGCAGGGTAGACAGAGAGAACCTAGTGTTAAGACACTCCATTCCTATTAGGACAGATTCGTTTCTCACTTACCGCCGAATTCAAGAGGCATTACGTGTTAAGTGACAGAACACAACGTTGCGCCTGCCTCGTTATCAGAACGAGAAAACAAAAAAAATGTTAATTATATCATTTCTTCTAGTGGGAATCGAACAAACAACCAATCAAACTTACTTAGTGGCACGCTTGTGCCACTGTGCCCAGGCCTCATATGGAGTACTGTTCTCATCTCTGGGCTGGTGCACCACAGTATCAGCTTGACCCATTTGATCGCATACAACGTAGAGCCGTTCGAATCATTAGGACACAATGAGCTGTGAAAGGCTTGAGACGTCTACTCGCTGTGCGTTCTCTATCGCATTTATCATAGTGAGTGTTCTGAAGAACTGTTCGACTTGTTACCTGCCGCCGAATTTTCTAACCGCACAGTACGTCACAAACTTAAATATCATCCACACCACCTGTATACGTGGCACTCCACTACTGTGCGGTTTCGTAGAAATTTTCTCTCACGCCACCGAACTGTGGCCTACCCGCGACAGTGTTTCTATAAGGAATTGTTTTTCTCATTAAATGTAATAATTTTATTTCTTATCTGTTGTTATTGGTGGAATGCATAAAGTTAAATTAAAAGTAAATAGTTGTAAGAGCATTAACATAATATTATTGTTACTTTATAAAATAAAAGCAAAGTATATTTTAAAGATGAAACTGAAAGAATAAAAATTATGTATTTTTATCCGATTTAATAAAATACTGTGAAGAGATAATCAAGTTTTATTTTGCTTACAAATTGAATAATTAAATAACAATTAAGTAAAATCCATTAATAGTAGTTTTTAACAAAACAAAAATTCACTTCTAATTTAAAACGAAAAAGAAAGAGTAATAATTTTAATCATTGTTATGTATTTAATTTAAATTAGAAAAGGAAACAAAAAATAATATTTTTAACGAAAAAAACAAATTTTAAAACATAAATGAAATGAATAATTTTTTAACAACAATCTAATCATATATGATTTGAACCTTTCACGCGTTTCGACCTAATACCGACTCTTACAGAAGGTTTATTATTTTCGCAATCAAATTTCCGTTTGGCGCGTCTGCTCGCTGCCGGCGCCACGTCTGGCTCGCTTATATTATCTGCAGGCAACGCCGCGCGGTACTCTTGTAATGTCAAGTAATTCAAATCCGTTAAGTCGTCAGTGTTGCCACCTCTCAAATTATTTAAACGTTCTTTTATAGCCCGAGTGTTTGTTTCAGTGCTATCTTCTGTCAAATTACCTGAACGTTCTCTTAAAATTCGGTCGTTCGTTTCAGTGTTGCCACCGTTCGAATTTAAACTTGCCCTTTCTAAGTCCCTTATTACGTCATTTGGACCGTCTTGAGAAAATGTTTCCGCTAGAAGACAGTTGACGATATTATCTTCTTCAGTATGAAAATAATCTACCTGCATTTTCTTTAGTTTTTCAATAATAACTTTTTGGGGAGTTGGACTGAAATAGAAATTATTCGATTCTTACATTTTTTTTATTATATTTTTTACTGTAGCATTTACTTTGTACTGTACTGTAAACAAGCTAGGCAAAACTATTACCTAACAAACAAAGTCACTTAATGAGTTAGAAACACAAATTAGTTTCCAGGAAATGACTTTAAAAAAAAAACAATATAGTTGTAGAAGGTCATTATAGATAACTAGCGGACGCGCGCAGCTTCGCTTGCTTATTTAGGGGTGAATTCTAATAAACCACGAAACATGTGTTGAAAGAAATATTTTTAAGAGTTATAAAAATCGGTGGCGATTTAAAGATTTTGCCATATAAACTTTCTACCCCTTATTTGCACCCTTAGGGGGAGAATTCTAGAAAACGATGAAACACGTGTTTAATTAAATACTTTTAAAAATCTAAATTTCAAATTTTGTAAAAATCGGTGCCGATTTAAATTTTTTTCCATACAAACTTTCAACCCTTATTTCACCCCTTTAGGGTTAGAATTTTTCAAAATCCCTTCTTAGTGGATGTCCAGATTACGATAGTAAACATTTGTCCAAATTTCACGTTTCTACCATCAGCGGTTACGGCTGTGCGTGCGTCTTACCTCAGTCAGTGAGGACAAGTCCTTTTATATATATAGATAAATAAAATTATTGACAAAAAATTAATGCTTTCAAAAATACTCACTCGAACTGCGGATTTCTTTTCAAAATGCCTTCTGAATACAAAATATTTATCACTTTGGACGCATTCGACTGTGTCATACAAAATTTTTTCATGAAATCCTTCACACACAATAGAGGCATTTGCGAACAAAAGTGTAATGCCCGGCGAAATATTGAAAAAGTCTGTGGATATTATAATATATTGTAGTAATATTAATTATTATGAATATTGAGGCCTCCATGGCGCAGAGGCACATGCGGGCGCTTCGATTTTCACTAGGAGGAAATTAAATACTTAATATTTTCATCAAAGATGCAAAGTACGGTAATATTAGTGGAAAAGGCTCCACAGTTTTCTTACGAGAGAGGGTAAATAAAAATATTTTCAGTATATTAATTTTCCTGAGTGTGTATTGACCCTACAACCATCGCGCTTAAAGTAAGCGGTTATTCTACTGCACCAAAAAGGTGTCCAATAGAAAATTTCTTATTTTAATAAAAAAATCTTCTAATTAAGATCGCTTAAAAACAACAATTTAACCCCCAACGTACACAAAGGGATGTTACAGGTTTGACATTTCTGGTCTTTTCCTTACTTTTTAGAGATTTTTTGTGTCGGAGGTTTTTTAATTCTTTAATTCAATTTATAGTCACAAAAAGAACCAATAGAAACCTGTCTCTTCTTGCCCTCCAGTGCCACAAGCCTGAAGTCGGTCGGCTCGCGCGCTCGGTCGCCGTCATAGCACGCCGTGCAACAATGCTGCATGTCGGGAGTGACACGCAACTTCCCGAAACACGCTGCGTGTTGTTGCGTGTTACAATACCTAAAGTGAACACGATTTATAACATGAATGTAATGATTTAGTAACTTGAGTAAATCAGGATACGGACCCGTACCTTCAGAATTTAAAACTTTTTATGTAAAGTAAAAAAATCTGCTGTACGCTGTATAACGAACTTAACCCATAATAACGCGTTTACAATCATACTTGTAGTGATGCTACTGCATCAAATTTAGCCTAAATTTGATATAAAGTACGCTAGTGTACATATAAATAGTATAACTTTAGAAAATACTCACTGGCAAGTAAGCATTCCATCTTGCTCGAAGTCAGTTCTATTGCACGGACATACTACTCGGCTGCTAACCTCTACGTCAGCGTAAGGCCCTACAATATATTAAGTACATCTTTATCCGAGTACACTGCGATCCAATTTTTATATGAATGTAAATAGCCAATTTAAAAAAAGACACCTTTACGCTTTTTCCCGCATAGCAGTTTAGGCGGAGGGCACTCCTTTCCAAACTTTCTGTCCAAATTTTTAAGATATGGCGAGTTGAGTGGCGGAACTGACGCCACGCTTAGTCCTAATACCAGAGTCAGAGCGAGAAAGAGAAAATAGTTAGTTCTTCTATGTGGGAAACGAACATAGAACTATTGCGGACTATCGGAAAAGTGACTTTACAATGATAGCGCATTGGTAATTAAAAATATAATAGTATATTTTAAATAATCACTGGTTACTATGAAATTACTTTTTCTAATATCTATCTATATTACATTTTTATTTAAGCTAGGTATTTTCTTCATACTTACCAGATAATTCCACTTCATTTGAAAGAATTGATACGTTTTGGGATGGCTGAAAAATAAATTATGAATATAATATAAAAAGCCGGACAACAGCGAGTCGGGCTCGCTCACCGAGGGTTCCGTACAATAATTGGAAGTTTCGAGCTTCTTCTGAAATTCAGGCTTAGCTTAGCCAGAGCCCTTTCATCTGATACCTGACTTGAAAGAGCGGCTTTAAGATTATTATTTTTAGGATTTTCACAAACGTATAATTTTTTGATTTGTACCTGTAGATGCTAGCTGCCAAATTTCATAAATCTAAGTTAACCAGAAGATGGGATCACCTATTAATTTTGATCACCTTTACAGTGGTCGAAATACCCATTTTTTGCTATTTAAGGCTATAACTTTAAGATTTAACCACAAATGTATAGTTTTCAGATTTTTTTCTGAATTAATACTAATATCTACAGGTAGTCTTATATGTATTTATATAAATATGGCAGCTAGCTGCCACATTTCATAGTTCTAGGTCCACTGAGAGCACCCTATTAATTTTCATTCCCTTTATAGTGTCGAAATACGCGTTTTTTTGTTGTTTAAAGCTTTTATTTTTTAAGATTTACCCACAACTGTATAGTTTTCAGATTTTTTTATTAACTAGTACTACCTGTAGATGCTAGTTGCCTAATTTATTAATTGTAGGTCAACCGAAAGTAAGTTCTCTTCATAGTGTCGAAATATGCATTTTTTGCGATATAAACGGCCATGTCTTTTATTAAGTGAATATAGAAATATTATGTTTTATCAGGAAATCATGGGGCGATAATTCGGAGTGTATCGTTTGAAGTGCAACCCGATATCTCATAACGTTCCTGAGATAAAGGGTCTCGACACACAGACGGACAGACAGAGTGATCTGGTCAAAACTGGTTGTGGGTTGGACCACCGCTTTATTATATTTTTTATTGTTGTGATGATAAATTGTATCATGATGTCCATCATTTGATAAGATAAAATGCAGCGTTGAGACACTTAAAATGACGCAATTTCTACAAAAACAAAAAAGGCAGAAAACGGAATCTCTATCTTAAACGATTCCCTACCACCTTTATACTTATGAAATAGTATGTATGAAACTATAAATTTTACGAAAAATATCACAATTTAATACTAACAATAGCCTCATGGCTCGAGCCGCCCATATGGTCCTTCACATGGCACCAAGCGGCCAGTTGATGGAATGGCGTCTCCACCCTCCCCACTTTGATTCTCTCTTCTAATAAATTCACTAAGTGGTCATTCTCCCCGGCGTTATGGTATCCCGGCGCTTGGTAGTCGGCTGGTGCATCTTGTCAAAGTATTACAATATAAGAGTAAGCTTTGATGTTCCTAAATCTATGTATATAAAAAACTCCTCCGTAGTTCCGGCTGTGCGTTGTCTGTCAGCGACAATGTACAGCTGAAAGTTTCATTGGCGTGAAAAGAGGAAAACCATCCCACCACCATGTTTTAACGAAATTCCAGTGGACACGAGGTAGAATTTATATATATAAAAGGACATGTTCTGACTGACTGAGGTAAGACGCACGCACGACCCTAACTGCTGATGGTAAAAACGTGAAATTTGGACAGATGTTTACTTTTGTAATCTGGACATCCAATAAAAGGGATTTTGAAAAAATTTTACCCTAAAGGGACGAATTTGTATGGAAAAATCTTTAAATCGCCGTCAATTTTAATAAAATTTCATTGAACACGGTGTTTCATAGTTTATTAGAATTCACCCCTAAGGGTGCAATTTAGCCGGCCAAGCTGCGCGCGTCCACTAGTACAATATAAAACAAAAAAATTACAATCAAAATAAAAAGTGTAATGTAAAGGAGTCGTGGATTTTTAAGAGTTGTGGATTCATTCAAAGAGAGATGATTTAGAGTCAGGATTGATGAAGACTTAATATTAGTTCCCAAATTGGACCCGATGAACCCCCAAGGTTTACGTTGGCTTCACAAAAAAGAAAGAAAGTTTAAATCCGTCCACGAACATTTACCTGCTCTCGATAGCGAAGAACTAAAATGATGGCTGGAGCGTCACCACTTAAATTCAATAATTAACAAATCAATTTTCACTTCTTTTTTTCGAAAATAATTCTGTCGCGGCGAATTGACATGGTATAATAACATGTAATGTTCACATTTTTTGTGGAGTTTTGGGAATATGGTAGAAATGTAACTGCAGAGGGACCTACTGCAGCAAAGCAAAATTTTTAAAATGGTCTATAAAAACTTTGGAAAACTCTGGTTTAGAGTGAGGATTGATATGTTATTTCTATTGGTAAAATATACCTACTTAGAGCTAGCTTAGTGACTCATAAAATAACTTTTCTTTTTTAACTTTACGCTGTATCCCGTACAGGACAGGAAGACGGAACCTAGTGTTAAGACACTCCTTTCACATACACTGCCGTTCCCTACTTTCTGTCAAATTCTAAAACTCTTGCGAGTTGAGTGGCGGAACTTAAACGAAAAAGAAACGAAATATTAAGAATATAAGATTTCATTTCCTTGAGTGAGAATCGAACTCACAACCTAAGACTTTACAGTCGCACGCTTGTGCCCCTGCGCCCCGACTGGTACAGTATTTGGTTTAAGAATTCATTTATTCTCATATAGAATTTACAATTCACTTACTGAGAATATACTTATATATATTACAATATCTTATTGCCGTCCAACGTAGCTTACAAATATATTTTTGTTAGTTATAAACATAAAACAACACAAAAAACAATCCAAAAGAAAAATTACAACAATTAGTAAATAATAATTTGCTTTGGGGGTAGTTCAACATATCAACTCATAAACATGTTTGAGCAAATATAAGGCCGAGACCACAATGATAGTTACTTTAGCTTACGAAAATATGATATTAATTATGATTATATAAATTTAATACATTTGGTATTGTTTGTAAATAGAATAAGTTTCACATGATTAATTAGCCATTTATTTTTATTTGTATGCTTCTAAGTTTGGATTATGGTATGTTTCAGAATGTTGAGAAATCCTTTAATACATGTACTCTAAGTAATTTTTTAAATGAATTTAAAGAAGTAATGTCTCTAAGATCCTTTGGTAATGAGTTATATAGATTTGCCCCTTCATACATAATATTTTTTCTTCCATATTTAGTTCTAGGTGTTATAAGCGAGATGTTATGAGCTTGTCTAGTTATCGTTTTTTGAATGTGTAATTTTTTTGTAAATACTAATTTTGAATGTATGTCTTTAGTCCGAATTTTTCTTATAATAATACATGTATTATATTTATATATTTGATGAACAGTCATAAGATTTGTTTCTTTGTACACTTTTATGGTTGGTGTTAGGAATGGATACCGAAATAAGGCTTTAATCACTTTGTTCTGGGCTATTTGCAGAGGTTGTAAATTGGATTTTGCAGCTGTTCCCCAGACCTCAACTAGATAATCTATATGTGACTTGACCATGGAGTTATAGATTATGTATCGTACCTCCCTCGGGAGACATCGGGCTATATTGCGAAGTGCTCCTGTTAGGGAAGTCAACTTACTTCTTACACTTTCAATATGCGGTACCCAGCTCAGCTTGCTGTCAAGAATTAGACCTAGGTATTTTTCCTTGTTAACCTTATTAATCTTCTCGCCATTGATAGTAAGTGGATTATACTCCCCAATTTTTTTATTCTTGGCAGCAAATATAATGTAATTGGTTTTAGATGTGTTTACAGTAAGTAGGTTTGATTGCAGCCACGTATGCAGAAGATCTAGATCAACTTGAGCTTGTTCCGCTATTGATGCTATAGATTTACCAGAGTAGAATAGACTGGTATCATCAGCATATAGTGTTAAGTCACCCTTCAAGCCTGCTTTATGGATGTCATTTATATACACCAGAAAAAGCAAGGGGCCGAGGACTGATCCTTGGGGAACGCCATAGGTTATCAGCTGGGGTGTACTTTGAACTCCATCTATTCTCACAATTTGGTATCTGTTTGAAAGGTACGATTCAAATATTTTATAAGCAGATCCTGCAATTCCTAGACTTTTTAACTTAGTTAAGAGTTTTTCATGGCTCACGGTGTCAAAAGCTTTTTTCAAGTCTATGAACACTCCTAAAGTTATTTTCTTATTATCTATGTTGATTTTGATTGTTGTAACTAAATCAATAGTAGCTGCAACGGTATTTGACTTCGGTCGGAAACCATACTGTTTTTCAAAGAGAATTTTTTTTGATTCAAGGAACTCATAAAGGCGATTATGCAAAATTTTTTCGAAAACTTTAGATAAAATCGGTAGTACAGATATAGGGCGATAATTTCCAGGGTCTAGTTTACTTCCTGTTTTATATATAGGATTAATTTTAGCAATTTTTAAAGAGTCTGGAAATTTTCCTTCTTCAAAGCAGCTGTTGATGCATTTTGTCAGTTTCTCAGCCAACAAGTCTTTTACACATTTAACCACCTTAGTACTAATTCCATCTATACCAGTACTTGTGTTTGAATTAAAGTTATTGATTATTTTAAGGACCTCGTTCAGAGTAGCAGGTTTTAGTTTACTTAATACGTTATCATCATTGAGTTGGGTATGGTTAAATGTATTACTTTGTTCCACATAAGATATATTATTTCGGTTTGTGATCGGGAATTTACTTGCCAGCTCAGCACCTATTTTCGAGAAAAAAGCGTTAAAACATTCGCATATTTGTTTTGTGTCAGTGATTTCACCTGTAGAGGTATTAAGCTTTAGAGGAATTTGGTTACTTTTTATTTTATTGCTAGTTAAATTGTTTATGAGTTGCCACATCTTTAGAAGATTATTCTCACATTTTTTAAAAGCTTCGTAATAATGTTTACTTTTGGTGTTCTGAATAAATTCGTGCGTCGTACTTTGTTGCTGTAAAAAGTCGATTTTCAATTTTTCATTATCTGGTGTTTGCTTCAGGTTGCGCAGGAGCATATTTCTTTTATTAATTGACGATATCACATCTTTGTTGATCCAGTCTTTGCTTATTGGATTTAGTATTATGGTCTTGATATTTTTGTTCTTTGAAATGGCTTGTAGTAAAAACTTTTCTATTGTTGTATATTTGTAATCTAAATTGGTGAATGAATGATCTTTGAGAGTTTGATAAAGGTGATTGTAATTGATTGCTTCGTATTTTAATCGTTTAGCTCGTTCCGGATGCGTTCTTTTTACTTCAAAATAAATTTGCTTATGATCAGAAAAGGCAGATTCAACGATAGACATATGGAATTCATTTTCTTTAAGATTACTGCAAACATGGTCCAGTATAGTCTTGGTTGTTTCCGTTTCGCGTGTACAATGTTCCATATCGATCTTGTTTAATATTTTCATCCCATTTTCTTTTAACACTATCTTATATTCTTTTATAGATTTTTTCCTACTAAGCAAATTTAAATGAAGGTCCCCAAAAACAATAGCTCTTCTTTTACCACTCAAGTGCTTACTATAAATATCTAAAAACAATTTTAAATTTGAAGGTGGCTGCTTGTATATCGCTCCAATATCTAAAGATAGGTTTTCCGCCGATCAATTTCCAACTTCAATTAATTGTATAGTATAGTATATATGTCATGTTAAATATAAACCGTAGTTAAAACACATAAAAACATTTTGAACATGGAAAATTAATACTAACACTTACCTTCATTATAATAAAGTCGAATACTGACATCGTAAGAGGAAGGCAGTTCATTCAGACAACTATCCATTAAAACAACAGACGCCCGCACTAAATTTATTGTCTGTTCTCTAATATTTTCAAAAGAATATTTCATAGCATGTGTAACATTGTTACTTTTCGAATGAACATTCATCGTCACCCCATCGTCGTTGTAAGAATATTCGAAAATGTGATATTCAACCAAATTTTCGATTTCACATTCTTCTTCGTAAAAGCAAAGTGCTAATTGATGTAGCTAAAATCAATATAAAATACGAAACAATTCTCTAGAATGTAATAGAAAAAAAAAATCATAAATAAGTATTGGCTAAAATGTTATTAGACTTGCTTGAATTGTTTAAAAATAAAAAATTGATAGTGACGAGGCCGTCGTGGTGCAGCGGCACAAGGGTGAGACTGTAACGCGACAGTTGTGAGTTCGATCCCCACTCGAGGAAGTGAAATATTTATTTACGTTTATATTTCCATGGTTCCGCTCTGGTGTCGAGGCAAAGAGCGGCATTTAGTTCTGCCACTCAACACGCAATGCCTCCAAAATTGGGCAGAATGTGGGAAACGGAGTGTCTTAACTCTAGGTTCCCTCTACCTACCCTGCTGTGTGCGGGATACAGCGTGAAGCTAATTTTTTAATTGATAGTGTTTCATGTTGTTCGTATAATTTAAGTTGTATTAATTTTCACTATGTATTCATAGTGAAAATTAACACACTAAAACATTCAGTAAAATAATTGCAATTAACTTACATATTTTTTATCGAACGCCTCAAAAGCTTGTACCAAAGCCGTAGATAAGAATTGAGCTACATCATCACGACATTTTTTTTTGAGAATTCGAAGTTTCGCACCCGCAAAAGTTTCCACCATATAACTATCTTGAGGGAGGATATTTTTCAAATAAGTTATTGTACTTATTGCCACAGTCGTCAGTTGTTTCATGAATGTAACAGAACTTGTGTAACATTCGGTAACTTGCCGCGGAAACAATTTTACCCATTCAGCAACAGTCTGAATAAGGAAAAAGTAACACAAATAAATATTTTTTCATAATTATTTATATTATAATATATTATGAACTTACTTGGTTAGTTGCTGTAGTTGTGGCTGTCATTTTAAATTGAGTAAATGTGTTCTGTGTTTTAAATTGAGGGCAAAAAAATAAACAATGGCGCCACAAATGTTCCCGCTTTTTGTGTTTTCAGAATTTGTATTTTTTTAATCTGTCAATATTTACAATATTTCCAGTGACATTTTGATAATGTCTTTATAAATATGGTAGATACCGTAGCTAAAATAAACGCTTTTTGCCAAAAAAATTAAAATGTATTTTTATTTCTTTTTTTACTGGATTAAAATAATTAAAATATATTAAGTTAATAAATACGTATTTAAAAAAATATTTTAAAAAGTATATATTTATATAACACTTAATTTTATTTTTTTATTAATATAAAACCTGTAACAATATGAAATGTAAAAATAAAAAGCCTTCCTTTTTTAATTTTGAGCCCACAATAAATGACAACAACAAATATAACATAAGAAATTAGGAATTTTGAATTGTTTTAATTAAAGTTTATAAGTATTTAAAGTAAAATGTTATGTCCTGAAGGAGCTCAGTTGCAATCTGATGTTGCATCAAAAGATGAAAACAATTTCAGTAAGAATAGTACAACGCCATTAGAAGGAATTGGTACTTCAGAAATAAATTCTTATAAAAATCCAAAGACCTGGAAGAAATCTATTACTAACTTTTTTCGAATTCAGCTTCGTTCAAGTAAGTCTAATGATGTAAGTATGAGTAACAATAAATTACTTTAGTAAAAAATATTATTATAACATACAAAAAGATGAATACAATATATTTCAGGGAGATCGAGCTTCGGGTAGCAAAGACAATTTTGAAGAAAAAGAAACAACAACCGAACAAAAATGGCAGTCATTAGGAAAAGTATTCAGACGCCAGAGTTTTGCCGAACACTGGCAAAAGTCACCAAATCAACAAGGAGAGAGTTCGTTCCCGAGTAAGCGTCACGGTGTTCGAAAAGTAATTTCGAGTTACTTTGGAAAATCTCAAAAGAACTCATCTGAAAACGTAGACAATGAAAATTAGTAATATTTCTTGTAACTAATAAATATTAATTTGGTAAAATCAGTTTTTTTTGTTTCTAATAAAGTAAATATTTAAAAGTAGGTGACATGAAACCAAAATCCTAAATGGTTACTTCTGCTTTTAAAAATTTTAAATTATAGAAGAAAAGGACTTACACTGGTATATAATAAAAATTACAATGTTTTGTTTTTGCAATTTTAGTGCTTGCAACTCTCGCTCACCTATCATGCATTACATGCATTGACATTTTTGACATAGGACAAAAAACGTCAGAAAAAAGTTGCGTGACATTTCCGCAAGCTATCAAAGAATGAAATTATTTTTTGGCTTTTTGTTTAAAAAAGGTTTATGTTTACACATTTATTATAGTATTATTTAATGTTCGGTGCATAAAGCTTAGTTTTACTTTAATATTAGACATCTCGATTCATGTGCATTAGTTTACTTGTGAATACGCCCTTGAAAACCGTGATACAAAAAGTCTAAAGTCAGCATAGCAACAACACTAGTTTATTTTATTACTATTTTGAAAAATACTGTGGTCTACAAATTGCAGTGGTGCCTTTTTGAGGTGAGCACTTATTACAATTATATTAAAAATCATCATTAGACGTGGTTAAAATGTTGACTTCCTTATTTAAACATACCTTTGTGTATGTTATACCTCAATACCTATAATTTCTATAGTTCTCATAGCTTATTTGTGCAATCATACGATTCATTAATGTACAATCTTAATAAGACTTCATATTTACGAATATTACTATTAATTATGCATATTTTATATTTTTGACAAATGTTAATATAATAATTTATAAATAATGAGTATTGGTGTTTATATCAGATAACATGTGCTATAATTATAATCTTCTCATATGTTTTATCTATTTATACATTTTGTGCTTTTACTCTGAAATCTAACCTCAAAAAATATATATTTAAAAAATAGGGGGTTGTGGGTTCAATTTCACTTAGGGAAATTCACTATTATTTATTAATATTTCAATTTCTTCACTCTGATGCTACAGCAAAAGCGCGGTGTTTAGTTCCGCCACTCAACACACAAAGGCGCATATGGCGGAAAATGGAGAATGGAGCAGTGCACTAGGTTCTCTCTGCTTACTCTATACAGTGTACTGTTATACAATGTGAAGGTGAAAAAATAGTATTCAATATTGGTCACTCAACTTTTAAAATACTGCTTACAGTTCTTTAAATCTTTATTTTAATGCTCATTAAAAAATATTTAATAGTTTTACACTATTATAACCTTTTATTAACTTTATACATTCAAATAATTATACTGTGGATAGTAAGGGGCCCATCATAGCGCAACAGCAAAGAATCTGATTGTATACAACAGTTGTGGGTTGGATTCTTAGTCAGGGAATGAATTAGAATTATTTCCTTGTTCTTTTTACAAGACAAAGCATGACATTGAGTTTCGCTACTCAATATGCAACGTATAAAATTGGGTGGTATGTAGGGAATGGAATGTTTAGGTCTAGATTCTCCCTTGCTTGCCTATTATTTGCAGAATATAGCTTGAAGATATAAAAAATATTAAGTATCAGTCATTTATCAATCTTAATATTTAAAATTTTTATTTCGCAGATGAGTACTGAAGACATATGGAGATTTAAACAAGAGAAAGTAAATATTATAATTTGATAAATACATTTAAGTATAGGTGTGGTGCTTCTGTTAGTATAAGATGATAACTCGGAGGTGGTTCCATCCATCTTTAAATGGAATAGATGCAGAGAAATTACTTTTAGAGAGAGGTAGAGATGGATACTTTCTTGCTCGACCAAGTATGAGTAATAAGGGAGATTTCACATTATCAGTTAGGAGGGGATTAGAGGTCACACATATAAAAATTCAGAATAATGGCGAATTTCTAGATCTCTATGGTGGCGAAAAATTTGCAACTCTTTCTGAGTTAGTACAATATTATATGGACAACCAGGGTCAACTTCGCGAGAAGAATGGGAACATTATTCGATTAAAAACCCCTTTAAATTGTGCTGATCCGACAACGGAAAGATGGTACCACGGACAGCTAACAGCTAAAGAAGCTGAGAGAATGATGTTGGAAAACGGAAAAAACGGCTCTTTCCTAGTTCGCGAATCCCAAAGGCAGCCTGGGGACTTCGTTTTATCTGTTCGTACGAGAGATCGAGTTACGCATGTCATAATACGAAGGCAAGATAATAAATACGATGTAGGGGGCGGCCAACAGTTCGAGGACCTCGTCAGCTTAATCGAACATTATCGCAGTTTTCCCATGGTCGAAACTAACGGTGAAGTACTAAGGCTCATTCAACCGTTCAATGCGACGCGTATCCAAGTGCAACACTTTCACACGCGAGTTAAACAATTGCAAAAGGAAAACGAGGGGCCGATCGAAAGTATGGCGTACAAACAAGGCTTCTGGGAAGAATTCGAAACGTTACAAATGATGGAAAACTTGCAACTGTTCGATAGAATGGAAGGGTCCAAGCCGGAGAATATAAGAAAAAACAGATATAAAAATATTATTCCATTCGACCACACTCGCGTCATTTTACGAGATATCCCCACGGACCCTCCTGCGGGTGCTGATTATATAAACGCTAACTACATTCGGTGCGACTTTATAGATACGAATTCAGATTCGCAAGATTTGAACGGAAGTAATGAAAACAACTCTCCTCATACGAAAGATGGTGCTTCTAGAATCAAAGATAAGTTTTCTCCGACACACACTGGTGTTATAATAACTGAAGAAAAACCGAGGGAAATTTTGAAGGGATACGGAAACGGCACTCATAAGCCCACACCGACTTTCGAGCCCACCGTGCTCCGTACAAACCCTAACTATGTTAATACAACGATACCGAAATCGAAAGAAATTGTAGAAAACGGCGACACAGATATAGTGTACAATAAGCTTTACATTGCTACGCAGGGCTGTCTTTCGACTACCATTTACCAGTTTTGGTCGATGATATGGCAGGAGGACGTGCGTATAATAATAATGACGACCAAGGAGATAGAGCGCGGCAAAGTGAAATGCGAGCGTTACTGGCCCGAATTAAACAAAACCGAAGTGATCAAGAAATACACTATTTACAACGAATCCGAGTCCTCCACTCAGGACTACACTTTGAGGCGTTTTGTTGTTACAAAGAAAGATGAACCAAATGTTAAAAGGACCATATATCATTTTCACTTCACTGCGTGGCCCGACCATGGCGTGCCTTCCGAACCTGGGCGTGTGTTGAATATCTTACTCGACGTCAACTATAGGTTGGACCAAATAATGACGGGATCGAACCCTCCGAGTCAGGCAGCCGTGTGCGTGCACTGCTCGGCCGGCATCGGCAGGACCGGCACGTTTATAGTAATCGATATGATACTTGACCAAATAAGGAAAGAAGGCTTCGACTGCGAGATAGACATACACCGCACGGTGCAAATGGTCCGCGACCAGCGGTCCGGGATGGTGCAGAACGAGGCCCAGTACAAGTTCATATACATGGCGCTGTTGGAGTACATCGAGACGGAGAAGCAGCGCCTCAGCTGCGTGTCAGCGCCGGCGCAGGACTCCTGAAATGCTTCCCAAGTTGCAAACACAAGGCCGGCGCCGACTTTGGATGTCTCTCCAGACAGTAATGTGGCCTGTGACTCAAATCTGCAGTTTATTCGTTTGATTATTACATATTCTATATTTATTGTAATGCAATATTTTATAAAGAAAATGATATTTTTCACTAAATGTTATGGAGTAAGTAAATTTTTAACTTTTAAGTAACATTTTCAAAAGACGCAATTTAAAATGTATGATAAATATACATACATATTTATCACGTAGCTATGTTTATGTGCATATTATAATTTGCTATATTAATGTCATTACCGTAATCACTCATGTATTCACATTTTCCTGTAAGATTGTTGCTCGGTTATTACAAAGGCATTATTACATTGCTATGAGACGTGGACATTTTTAATTTAGATAAAATTGTAGTAACGACACCGGCGCTCGGTACTAATAGATATATAATATAATCGTATAAAGAGTTATGGACGTACGGACGGACATATGTAAAGATCGACTGTAGTACCTAATTGCTCGTGATAAAAGTAAAACTAATATCTATCTATGATATATGAAACGGAGACCTGATTATGTTTCAAATAATTGCTTTAAAATTGTACTATATGAAGTCAGGAGGTTGGCTTCAGAGTGATCTCGAATCGATTTTCAATTAGACGGAGTATGTTATTGTTTCGGTTACGAACTAGTTGTGGTGGGTAGGTAAATGTCCCGCGATACCTCCGGAACGGATGGTTCTAATAACTTAAGTATAGAGTTCGAGTTTTGTCAGATCGTTGATCGTATAGGTGCTTTCTTGGTACCATATTCCGCCCTAGGCGATGGTACGATAATTTTTTAAGAAATTTATTTTCTATTTGAATAGATATGAACTTTGAATCACTTGAACAATGAATGTTGTTACAAATTTATATTTATTAATATATTTACATTTATTTACGATATATATTGTACGACTTACAGCTAATGTGAGACGGCTATTCGTTTTTTCCTCAATATGAATTGTTCAAATGATTCAAAAGAAACTATTTTACGTTGTTGGCATTTTATTTATAATATATTCCAATTTGTAAAGCTGAGCTTAAGTATTTTGCATGAAGTTTAATAGAGAGAAACAAAAAAGTTTATCTGCAAAAGATATATGTTGTGTTATATAATATAATAAAGAATAAAATGTGATATTGTACAATAATGATTATTATTTATCTTATCCTGCTTCGCTACACTAATAATGTGTGAAAAGTATCGGAATGCATTAGGCGAATATTTCAATAAAGTATAATTAAAAGTGTAAATACATAAATTACTAGTAGTTCTCGGTAAATGGGTGACAGCGAGTAGGTGGAGTAGCGAGCTTAACTCGCGCTCGTGCTCGCGGGGCAAAATACATTTTCAGCGCCCCCCAGACGCCCAGCGAGACGCGAGAACCCATTTAATTTCATAGGTAAAATATACTCCCAAATTGATAAATGAATGAAGGCTTAGAGTAAAGTTTAGCTGTAAATAAATGGTCCTAAGATAATAAAATCAAATGCATATTATTTATTTTAAATATACCTATAATAAAAAAACATATATTGAAATAGTTTTGCGGACCATTCGACGCCCCCTTTGGGAGTAGCGCTCGGGGCATGATGCCCCCTTGCGTATAGCATGAGTCCCTAAATAGAAAAAATAAAAGAAAATTAATTATTCTAATTTTTATTTATCGAGTTCCAAGACAAATATACAATTAAGATATCTCCTCGTTCAACCCACTACGATATTTACTTTCTAGTTTCTACTAAATAAATAAATTATTTCTTCTAAAGATTTTTGAATATAATTTTGAGTTACTTCTTTAACCTCTAAAAAGCTAAATTCTAAAACTAATTTTACTAATTCGCATGTCAAATTTTTTTTATTGGAAAAGGAAAACCTAAAAAAATAGTATATATGTGATATTATTAAACCCTTCATATATTTCGAATAATATTCTTTATTATTTTCTCATTTTATAACTTTAAAATTGTTTATCGCAAAAAATCTTAATACATTTAATTCGACTTATATTTTATACAATAAGATCAGAACAAAAATTATATAAATATTAACATTCCAAGATAGCTAGAACCTGCAATCTAGCTCTACAATACTCTTAGCAATAACTAGCGGCCCCCCCGCTGCTTCGCCCGCTTGAACTACATGATTATTCATTTAATAAACAGAATTGGCTGACAGTCAAATGTGTTGATGTCCAATGAATAATTTGATTTCCTTGTTCAGAAACAGCCTTCAATGTTAAATTATTGTTTTGGGTAAGGATTTATAATATTCTTTGTAAAATAACTGTGATGATTGCATGTTACAAAAAATTCCCAAATCGAATCGAATAATCCAACATCGATTCCAAAATAATTAATCGAATATCTCTTCCTTGTTTTGAAAGTCGGTTAAAAATGCAGATTTATCACAAATAAATACAGATTTATTATAAGTAAAGATATGGATTGCTTTAAGTATATTTGCGGGCGAACTCATGCCTTGAGTTCATTCAAATGCCGATAACTTTTTTTTAATGAACCAAACGATTGTTGATTTTGATGAAACAAACTTTAGATGTTAAGTTGAGTTAAAATAAAGCAATTTGTGAAAGTTTTAAGTAAGTCGGTTCAGTACTTTTGGAGATTAGCGTGACCATACATGCAGACAGACAATTAAAAAAAAAATTTTTGCTTTCTATTATTCTTTTTACGTGCCCCTCTCTATCCATTTCAGAAAAAAATACTAAATGTACAGACAAAACATTTTTACTGTTTTATTATAATTAGAGATAATGTGAATTCATTTTTTTTATCCTAAATTATTTATACATATATTTCTCTTCACGAATTTTTTTCAAGTTTTTTTACAAAATTTGATGATAGGGTGAGTGACACACTCTCTGATAATACAATTTTTTTCATTTCACAATAAAAAAAACAAAAACACAATTCTGTATTAACAATTTTCTATATCTGTTATTTAGTTAACAATCTTATTTGATTGGTACTTGGGAAAATTTCTAATTGACTTTAATTATACTATATAATTATATATATTAAAAGGAAGCACTATTTTTTATAATTATTCAACTGCAATGTCATCCTTACAAGTTACAATAGTTATTGTAATAGTTTTAACTAAGATTTAATTTCTTCTTTTTTTATCATTGTTGGATAGTTTTTTTTAATTCACAATTTCATTTAAAAATTTTGAAAGAACGGTGAAAAAGAATAATATTAGCACTAGTTCAATGATGCATGGTTTGCACTAGAAAACATAAGAAAACTATCAAAGTGAAAATTATTATAACAGCTTAATGTGTTTAAACATTAAAATGTTATATAAAAAATATTTATATTCCTGTATTGGGCAGGCAGTAACAAATTGAACACATGAGTTTATTGTTATATTACATGCTATATTATTAAAATTAATCTCTAATCTCTAATAAGGCAAGTTAAGAAAATGCTAATCATCACTGTTGACAGGAATTTCTTCGATGCCTTCAGTTTCGTTTACTAAAGCTCGCTCCAGAATCACTCTTCCTTCTTTATATCTGAAAAAAAATATTCAAATTACATATTTATAATATTTTTTTCTTGGGTCTAACTGTAGGACATGTTTGATTTCCTATTTAGCCCATTTTGACTGTGGCTTCAATCTCTATTATTAAAATTATTTTGGTTTTACCATATAGGCCAACAAAATGTAATGCTGGTCTGCACCAGCTGCTGGACAAACACATTGTCGCCAGTACCTATTGACATAGTCAAATATGAAAATCAGCCACTTTAAAGTTTAAAACATATATTTTTTTATATATGGTTGTGGTATTTTCATATTAAAGCTCTGTAGATTTTGATTAATCATGGCGATAAATAAAAAAAGTATGAAAATTTTTAACTTTGAGGAACTCTTCTGCAAAGTGGCCGATTGTCACATCTGACAATGTTAATAGGGACATGCAAAGTATGCAATGATATTTTAATAACTATAACTTAATATCATTATATACAATAAACGTTAACATTTTAATAAAACTAAAGCTAATATACAAATTACATTAACAGGATGCTGTACATTAAGAGGAAAGATATCATATAGAGAATAATTAAGTTTTGGGCAATTAAAAACAAATGTTTTAGAAGTGTGTGAGAAAATGGTGATTGTGATTTTACCTTTGATTTTCTTCAGTGGCAAACTCATACACCCATCCTAGTTTAGTAGCGCAGTTCTTACAAGAAACATCGCGTACCATATGTCTACCAGTCAACATTACTCTATCTTGGACTTCAGAGTATACTAGGTTTACAACTTTGTGAAATAGAAAGGCACGACCTTAAAAACAACGTAAACCAGATAACAAAATATAAAGTTGTATTATGTATAATATAAGAATTTACATGTAATAAATAACTTTAATGGAAATGTATAACGTAATATTTATAGCATCACATGTGTTCGTAATTTATTATGCTTGTTCAATTATTACCTAATTCAGTTTCCTAGTAAGACTATTTACATATCTATGTTTACGCTCTCAATATTAAACAATAATATAAAAATCAGCTGTTTCACGGCAACTGACCTGTCGCTCCAGTAAATCTGGTACTTATTAACTCAGAGCGATTAGTTAACACCACATCACAAGCTGCACAAGAGAATAGACGGGTTCCACCAATGTGATCCAAGAAGATTTTACCCATTTTATAATTTTGCTTGTTACTTCTTTGTTTTAGAAATGAGATGCGTAAAAATTGCAATTACACTCTCTTGAATTTGACTCAATAAAATAAGCAATTTCAATTGTCAAAATAGTGTTCTATTGTTTTGTTATCTCTTTCTTTTATATTTAGCTAGAAAAAGGAAGAATAATAAGTGTTGACCTTTCAATGAAAGGAACCTTTTTTAGGATTTTTTACTCTGCTAACACTGATTTCAAGAAATAAATTATGTTATTTTAGTTTTTTTATGTTTTGTGCACGATTACATAATATTATTGTAAATAATCCAACATTACTTATTGTTTGGAATACTATATTTCATAGAAAATTATATGTTATTGAATTTTTTAAAAGGAAATATGTTGATTCGTTGCCTAAGAAACTACTAATAGTTTCATAATGAAATATATTTTTACAAATAGTAAACATACTTTCGTTTCTTATGATTTTACAAAATTCAAACAAACATTGGCCTCGTAAATATGGAGGATTTAAAAGAAGACACAATTCACCACACGGCAGTAAAATTAGCGGATGAAATAAAAAGTCTCTCGATTTATAAATCATTTTATAGTGATATACAAGTAAGTTTAATTTTAATTGTGAAATTATAATTGTTATTACATAATGACAACGGATTTCGTTATGAACAGAAACTAGTATCGTCTCCTAATGTTAAAAAAGAAGACTTCAAACAAACCTTACAACAAGCTATGAAAGAAAAGGGATTGGATACAAAACTTAGAAATACGGTATTTCATTGGGTTAGAACACAGAGTAAGCACAATGTAAGAATATTTTTACCTATATCTTTAGATTTTTTCATTTTCTTACATTAATTATTTTTCCGTAGGTTAAAAAAAGCAAATTAGTAATCAACCTACTCACAAGTTCTTATTATATAACATTATTATAAGTATATTAACTTTATCTTTTTCTAATATATAACTTTATCTTTTACTTATACATCTTCAAGCAACTATACATTTTGAAAATTTTAGAAGCTAGATCCTCTAACGTCGTTATCAAAAGCCAGTGCTCAATGGGAGAAACGAATCCACAAGTCGTTAAATTCAATGTGTTCAGACTTAGAGACTTCTTTGGCCAAAATAAGGCCACAGAGTGAACAAGAAGAGCTTACAGACAAGTGGAATGAGCTTAGTACATATGGCTTAGGTAATCTCTATAAAACAGTAAAAATATTTTGTCTGTACATTTTGTATTTTTGACTGAAATGGATAGAGGGGATTATGATTTGGAATGTTTTTTATAGATTTATCGAAATATCGGCCTGTTTATGCACCCAAAGACTTTTTAGATGTATTACTTACACTATCTGGTTACGTACCATTTACAAGAGAGTAAGTATTTTTTTAAAGATTATATAATTATTTGTTTTTCACGCTGAACCCCGCGCATAGCAGGGTAGGCAGAGAGAACATGATAACGTAGTGTTAAGACACTTCCGTTCTCTACTTTTCCCCTATCATGTTAACAGTCACACGCTTGTACATATTTACATATATACATATTTCTTTGTGATCATTAAATAACGTCATAATATATAAAAATATATTACAGAGACGAACCTAAATGGGAATTCGCACATCTACCTCTAGAAGTGAAATCATTGGATCAATTGGTAATAATACATAAATTTATTTGGATCGAAGGAACATATCTTTAAAATTATACATTTACTATTAGATTATAACTTTATAATAGAATATTATGTTAGTAACGACATTTTGAAATTTTATAGCGTAAAATTTATAGTGAATGGGCCAATGGCGAACCCTTATTAGGTGTGAATCCAAATATGCCAAGTACTGTGCCTGGTTTTTTAACTTTAGAAGCGGAACGTATTGCGCTTGGCGAAAGAGTGGCAGGATTAGGATACGCACCAGTCATCCAAGAATATTTAAAAAAAGGCAGTCCACAATGCTTAAGAGCTAGACTTTGGACGCAAGTTTTAGGAGCTGAAGTCAAGCAACAGGTAAAGTGGTTGTTGTTAAGTAATACTTAGATTTTACAAGCTTCACTCACATAGCAGGGCAGGCAGAGGAAACCTGGGAACCTAGTATTAACTCTCCGTTCCCCACTTTCCGCCGATTTCTTGAGGCATTGCGTGTTGAGCGGCGAAATTCGATACGCTTAACCTCGTTACCAAAGCGAGCTTATTATAATTATTTAACGATGCAACTATTCTAGCAATTTGCTTACTTCAATCAATTAAAGAAGAGTGTGCTAGAAGTGGATTTGATGATTGACAAGCTGATATTTAAAGACGTTCAGCTGACAGCTTCAAATGACGACCAATATTTTGTATTTGAAGATTTACTCTATCAGGTAACATATAAAATGTAATAAAACTTGATATATGGACCGTTTATTTTGAAAGTGGTGTAAGTCCATTTTTGAGAAAAATGAGATATCACGTAATTCATGTTTAATTTAATGTAATGTTTTTATATATAACTAGTCCGTGTTTAATTTCTCAAAAAAAAACAATTTTTTGAACAACTGAAAATCGGTCGGTATATGAAATTGCATAATCATCGACATACTAACCTTTAATTTTCTCGAAACAAAAGAAAATGGACTTACACCACTTTCAAAATAAACGGTCCATATATAGGTACCTAGTTGGTTTTAATTCTCTAGAATAATTTGGATGGAATATTTTCTTCATCTTTCCAGAGAGTCGTACCCACTCCAGTAATGTAGTAGTCTCTAATAACACCTAAATCAGCTTCACGCTGTATCCCGCACACAGCAGGGTAGGTAGAGGCAACATAGTGTTAAGACACTCCCTTCCCCACTTTCTGCCGAATTCCGGGGGCATTGCGTGTTGAGTGGCAGAACTCAACGCCGCGCTTTGTCTCGACACCAGAGCGAAGAAATGGAAATATAAACGTTAATAAATATTTGACTTCCTCGAGTGGGGATCGAACCCACAACCGTCGCGTTACAGTCACACCCTTGTGCCGCTGCGCCACGACGGCCTCAACTAACATCTAGATGATTCATAATATCGTCATATTCTTTTTAAATTAAAATTATAGGTGATGCTATGTTTTTCACGAGATGGAGAAGTATTGACAGCAATTAGATCATTATCGGGTGCTGCTCTTACTGTGGCTGTAAAGGGAAGACACGCACCAGACTGTTATACTGCCTTTCCTCCCAGCGGAGTTATTCCTTTTCACGGTTTTACAATGTACGGTAAGATACATATTCACATTTTATTATTTTTGTTAACTGTTTAAACAACAACATGAAAATCATCATCACAATAGCTCATAGAATTTTATTTGATAGGTATGCCTAATCTATACTTCTATACTAATATAATAAAGCGGAAGAGTTTGTTTGTTTGTTTCTTCGAACCGTTATTTAGGCCTATATTTTTTTACTAATTCTATTGATAACTGAAAATAATTTCATAAATATTCGTTTAGTTCAAGCAGGCGAAGCCGCGTCCGGGTCCGCTAGTTAATTTATATAACGAGATTTTTTTATTTCATAATGTACGTTGAAGTTTGAGGCCAGTCGTGGCACAGGGAGGCATTAGTGTGGTTTACTGTA
This sequence comes from Heliconius cydno galanthus, assembly GCA_036379175.1. Lineage (NCBI taxonomy): Eukaryota > Metazoa > Arthropoda > Insecta > Lepidoptera > Nymphalidae > Heliconius > Heliconius cydno. The sequence goes on along the minus strand of JAKRZM010000891.1, from coordinate 1,686,137 downwards.
ACTGATTGATGGCTCGCATACCTTTCAAAGAAATGAAACTTTCAATATTTTCATTTCCTCGGTCTGGTAACGAAACAAATATATATATATATACAGCGTGAAGCCAAATATAATAAGTAAATAATGTACGTTTCAGCAACGCCGTTTTGCTACTTATATGATGATCCTGTTCAACTATATTTTGTATTTCGAGCTTTTTATATGCGTTATTGGCATCGACTACATTATATCTCAACTCATCCTCAGGTAAAATACACAAAGGTTGATTGTTAAATTTTTCTTTAATAGAATGTATCATTTTATACGTGTCATACATTAACAGGAAATAATTTCAGGGTATCGTATCTCTCTGCCTTCTCTATGAACGACTTTTAGAGGCCAATGAACCTCTTTTGTGGATACATTTTAGGAATATTAACATTAATCCGTGAGTATAATTTGTTATTTGTACTCTGTGTCTAAATTGGCGGCGACTTCAGTTTTTAAAGTAAAACTTAAATTTTGTAACCTCAATATTAAAAATGTATTTTTTTTGATGGTGAATACATTATGTACAGTGTCGCCTTCTAAACCACAAAAAGCGGGGCTGGCAAAGAGTATCTATATAGTTTTAACACTGTTGACCGCTTTACGCCTAAATTCAAGACATTGCGTTTTCAATTGTGGGACCCAGCGGAATAGGGTACTTTATTTGGCCAAGCAAAGAAATTAAATTATTTGTAAGAATCGAAGCCACAATGGCCTCATAAGCTTATGATATTAATAATCCAATAAACACATATTTCATATATACTTTTAAATATAATCTTTTGTCATTTTTAGCATCCGTGTAGTGTTCAAATGGTTGATGAGAGCATTCAGTGGACATCTGCCTCCAGATCAGCTTTTACTTCTATGGGATGCAATTCTAGGATACGATTGCTTAGAAATTCTGCCATTACTAGCTATAGCCATTTTGAGTTTTAGAAAAGAAAATATATTTCAGGTAAATACATTGCAAAATGTCGACGCGGTGTTAGCTGATTTATCTACTATTTCTGTTATACCTTTATTGCAATTGGCATTAATGAAAACTTAAATACTTAGTTACAATTTTTAAAGACAGTATCAAAGTATTAAAACATCATGTACAGAAACGTAGAGCTATATTCCTAATAAAAACAAATCATTTCTCGTTGAAGAATTTTGTTTAATGAAAAAAAAAATGGCAAAATAATTATTTTTTATGTTAGAAGAAAATAGAAAAATGTATGAAGCGATAGATGTAGCGTATAATTTTTTGGTTGTTTGTTATTTGTTTATAAAATGGAATGGCTTTTATAGATATTATACACATGTATTGATTTTGTTTACGATGACATGTTTATTGATTATTGTTAAATTATACAGAATATTGTTTGTATAAATGTTTTATAGGAACTTTTCTTTTGTAGATGAATTTATTGTAATAAAGTGCGAATGTGTTGTTTATAAAATAATTTATTAATTCCTCGAGTCCCTAAATTAGAAATAAAGTATTTTTGTACTTTGTATTTTTGTAATTTGATTTCGGTAAACGGAATGAGATAACATTTTTTAAGTATTTAAACTCCTAATTGAGTACTACATAAACACCTGCTTTTTATCCGTATAAATAATAGGATATAATAACTGTTATAAAAATTTATTTTACAATAGAATAAAAAAACATATTTATTTTTTTCTACATATAACACACCAATTGCCTTCTTCATAAAAACTTTTCTCGACAAACAAATTGGGTAAATCACACAATTTTTCCAATTCGCCATCTTGGAAAACATGATAATATCTCAATAGTGTTGTGGTCGGTTCTTTTTCCAGTTTTTCATTCATTTTCCTTAATTTCCACGGTACTAATAAATCTTGATGTTGAAATTGTGTCCTATTTTCGTGAACTGGTAGATTTATTCCAGCTACGGCGTGTAAATTGTTATCTTTAGCTTGTTTTTCTTTATCTTGACTTAAATAATTGGACTTAGTTTGGTCTTTCGCCCATACTGTTATAAGAGCCTTGCCACCGGAACGTAAAAGTTCTGCTATCACTGATATCGCTTGACGTCTTCTTTCCTGTATGAAGATATTATTATTTGTTGTACAAATGCTTTGGATGTAATATGAAAGTACAAAAGTTGATTCTAATTGTTGGCTGTGGTACTAACAAAAATAAAATGAAAGAGTCGATACATTAATATATACATATGCTTAAAATAGTTGATTTACAAAATTTTCTATTACATGATTAAATCCAATTTTTATGAGTATTTTAATATAGTATTTTTTTTTCGTTACAAATAGAATAGATTTTGTAAATATTTACGCTGACATCTTAAAATAGCGCTCGAGTGTTTTTAATTTGTATGAAAATATTTTAATATGAAGAAACACAAAGTAATGGAGTAGTAAGATATTCCTAAAAACGACACAATAAAAAATATAGCTGTTATGATGTTATTTCTAAAAATGTATTGCCTAGACTAGTAAGCAGTAAATAAAAAAATAAAAAAAGAAATTTGATTAAAAAATAATATAAAGAAACTTACATAATTACTAAAATGGTGTATGACAGCTATACAAATGATTTTATCCGCTATTTCGTTTCTAAGACACGGCGTTAACAAGTCTAAGCGCATACACTCCGCTGTCGGGACATCTTGCGTAGTTTGTTTACACTCGGTCAGTAAACCTAGACTTCTTTCACCTGCTATCTGTATTAAAATAGAAAAATAGTTGTGTATTTTTTATATTTTATTGAGTCGTCGTAGGCGCAGGGGCACAAGTAGTAGACTGTAAACGCGACTGGTTGTGGGTTCAATCCCTACTCGAGGAAAAGAAATATTTATTTATATTTATATTTTCATTTGAGGTAAAGCGCCGCGTTAAATTCCGCCACTCAAGATGCAATGTCTCCAGAATTTGCACGTAAAATGGGTAACCCTTTGTCTACCCTGCTGTGTGAGGGATACAGCGTAAAGCTAATAAAATACTTTTTTATAAGTTTGTTTTTGATGTCCGGCGGCGATGGCCGGCCGGACGGCTCAAAATGTATTTAATCATTTTGATCTAACATTTTTTTATATGTGAAAAAAACTTAATCAATAAACAATTAACCTGTAGTATATCAGTACGTTTCAACACATTCTTCCCGTTTCCGGCACCCAAATCCAATACTATATCTCCTATAGGAGTATTTTGTAAGAACTCAATCACTTTGGGCCACGGCGTGTGTCGTGTGGAACTGAAGTGACTTGCTATTTGTTCGTATACCTGTTAACACAAGAAAGTTAAAATATTATATAACGAAATTTTATATAACTAATTATTTTCGTTTACCGACTTTTGACCCCCATCACATAAAACGTATTTTATTTTCGTAATCTGGACATAACTAAACTAAAGGGGTTGAAAGTTTGTATGGAAAAAAATTGAATCAGTGCCGATTTCTATAAAATTTGAAATTCACTCTTAAAAATATTGTATTGAACATGTGTTTTGTGGTTTATTTTGATTCACCCCCTAAGAGTGCAAATTTGTATGGAAAACTCTTAAAATCATCATGTGATTTTTATAAAATTAGAAATTTAGACTTTTCAAAATATTTTATTTAACATGTATTTCATGGTTTATTAGAATTCACCCATAAGAGAGCAAATAAGCAGGCGAAGCTGCGCTCGTCCGCTAATATATTATAATTAAAATTCCTCTAAAAAAACTCTTTATTCTCGCAGTAATAAAAAAAACTAAAAAGATGTAATAATTTACAAACAACAACCTGATGTACATGTAATTCCTCCAACTTAGAAGCTATATCCTCAGATATATTATTATCGACACTATCGCACAGGGACTTGAACCCACACTCACATTTCCCTTGTCTTGTTTTTCTAAAAGTCAGCGATATACGTGTTTGCCTTTGCAATGTTTCGTTGGTTATTATGCGAATTTCTTTATTATCTTTTTGTCGTATTTCTATAATGGGATCCTGTAACCTTGGTTGTATGCCGTGTTGCCAGTCGTATCTGTAATAGATAAGAATTAAAAAATAAATTTGGTAATTTCCCATTTATTAAAGTTATGATAAATTTGCCCACCTCTTTATCAGTCCACACTATGCCACTGATTTGTAGCCTATGTGTCATTCTAATATATAAGATATATACAGGGTGGAAGAAGCAGCGCTTCTTTTACTGAAACTGCATATAGGGTAAAATATTTCAAACCCAGAATTAAAAAAAATAATTAAGGTACCTCAACGGTTTGGACGTAGGATTTTTTTTCCATTTCACGATTTTTATCCATACCTGTATTTCGTGTCACGCACACATACGTATGCGACGTTGCCGATTTGACAGGTAAGTGTGTGCGTGCCTATGTTATACTTTACAAATGGTGTTTTATTTTAAAACGATAATTTTATTATTTATTTTGTTTGAAAAAAAAACTTTTTCATTTTTGAGAATTATTTTTTTTCCAAATTATATTAGGCTTTTATAGAGTAATTAAAACTGTGGTTTCATTTAAAGTGGCGCTGACAATTCCACCCTGTATATATATTAAGTTTCATTTAAATTTGTTTAGCAGTTTTTGCACAATAGTGGAACAAACATCCATCCACAAAAAAAAACATTTATTATATTAGTAAGAAAACAATATTTACCGAGCCTCCCCCTGCATAACCAACAAGGATCTAGCAGGTACTACAAGTGGAATATATTCCCCAGAATGATGTTTCCAATCCATTATTACATCTGATCCTAGTGATAGAGATAATATTGTATCTTCGAATGGACTGTGTCTGTCTACATGGGATGGTATACCTAAAAATATATTAACTATTTAGGTTATTAACTAAAATTACCTGTTACTATTAAGAAATATAGATTCCTCTGGGTAGCATTTACAATCAAATATAATTAATATTTATCTAATTTAAGAAGTTATTATTATTAATTATACACATATTTGTTATTAATAATTATTAAAAAAATGATTGATTAACACTTTACACATTCATATTTCTATTCATCAAATTGAAAAGTGTATCATTCCTTTTCCCAATCATTCAATCACACAGAATATTTCTGTTAAAAGCAAGTCTCATACTATGTACATATTTTTAATATTTTATACAATTTCTTTTCATGTCAGTCAACTAAAAATCTAGTGTTACACTATTGACACTCCATGCACAACATACCTTTAGTATATGAAATATATTGTTTTATTTACCAAAGCAGTGAAAATAAAATAATTCAAACATAATTATTCATCCTAGTGGGCATTGAACCCACACCCACTCCTTTACAATCAGACACTGACCTACTGCACCATAATGATCTTGTGAAACAAGATGAAAAAATAACAATAAGAAATTAAAATTATCTTACCATGTCCAGGACAATATTTGTTAATGGTCAATTGATCAGGTATCCTAAAGTCAATACTACATTTTTTTAACCTATCCCATAAAATATCACATTCTTTGGGTATTTTCTCTTCTAAAGGTGAACTTAAATCTACATCATTACTCCCATATCTAAATTCATACCCATAATGTTTAACTTGACGATTTTTCAAATTTGAATCTTGTACTATATTAAAAAGTTTTAAAAACAATCTCTCTTCATCTTCAGAAAGGAAATTTTCAATTATTTGCAAACCATTTGGTATGTTTCCAGAACATATAATTTCTGTCTTTGGTACTGGAAAGGAAATTTTTAAATAATTATTTTATTTTTTATTTATATTTAAGTATCAAAAGAATGGCTGTAATGGACCTTTCAATCTACAATTTAAATCTTAGGCCACATTATACATTTTAATCTATGAAATGAAAAAAATATTATTTAATATACAAAAAAAAATCATATCAATATGTGATTCTTGGTACAAATTTTCAAACAAACAACATAAACATATCTGTTCAAAATTAAAGTAGCAGCCCCCATACACTAAAGTATACTATAAGCATTTTAAACATTTTAAAATAACCTAATTGAAATCACTTACCATTCTCTACATAATTCATATAAATTGGTACACTTTTAGCCCTTCGTTTACCATTGTAGGTATCATAGAATAATTGGGCACTATCTATATTGTTAAAGACTACATAGCAATGTGACTCTCCTTTCTCAGATATAAAATTATTCAATACTGTACTTGAAGGCAAATCTTCTAACAATTTAGTAACATCCGTTTTTTCAAATCCCGTAGCTTGGCCGACGTTACAGAGGACTATATTCTAAAAATATGTAAGACAAAACGATTTATATTAAATAAATATATAAAACTGAAATAATATTTAAAAAAAATATTTTGGGGTGCAATGGGAGAATATCTATCTGTAACCCGATGGTTTTGGATTGGAGTCCCTCTCGGAAGAATTGATTACATACATTTTTTCCCTTGGGTAACTCGATAGAGCGCAGTTTGGAATGACGCTACTAAACGCAATGTCCCCAAAATAGAAAGAAAATTTGTGAACAGAGTGCCTTAACACTGTGTAGTAGATGCAATATGAGGGATACAGCGTGACGCTAAGAAAAAATATTTAATGATTAAGTAAGTATTGGTAATATATGATAGGTCACTTACTTGCCCAGGTACATCAGTACATATAATTCCTTTAGATAATTTTAAACGCACAGCGAATCGTTTTCTTTTCTTCTCTGCTTTCTTTCCTTGATCCATTGTGTATATATAAAATGTATCAGTGTATTTTTAATTCATTTCAGTTTTTTCATGTTTTCTCATAATGTAAACATAACCTCTACTAAACTAACACCACTAACACTTTATAAAGTGACGTCTCATTTATTTTTTTAAGCTATAACTTTAATTAATCTAACATTTACCATAGATAAACTATAACAAGGCATGGTAATTGGAATTAAAAATATATTATATTTTAAAGGCCAGTCGTGCCGCAGGGGCTTAAAGTGTGACTGTTGGCCACTGGTTGTGGGTTCGATCCATTTTCATTTCTTCGCTCTGGTGTTGAGACTCGAGACAAAAGCGCGGCGTTGAATTCTGCCACTCAATACGCAATGCCTCCAGAATTCGTCAGAAAGCGGGGAACGAGTGTCTTAACACTAGGTACACCTTCGTCTCCCCTGCTGTGTGCGGGATACAGCGTGAAGCTGATTTCAATTTAATATTTTGAAGAACATTTGAGTCAATTCTCGAATATTAATCAAATTAATTTTTTGACATCAACTGATGAATTTCTTAACTTACATGCGTACGTTAAGAAAATGTTATATTTCTGAATTCCAACCCAGGCGTAATCGATATTAAATCCCATTCCCAACTCGCATACAGCTATATACCATAATTATCCTATCTTCGAGAAAGCGTCCATAAATATATGACCACAGAACACATTTACCCAAAGGGCAACACTATACCATACATATACAGGATCATGTATATGACATATCCTTAAATTACGAATGTCATCTGTCAAGTGTCAAGTTATCAAGATCAAGTGTGTACTTGTGTAGGATTAAATTTGAAAATGAAAATTAATTTGCTGTTTAAAAGTTTTTAATTCTTATAACGAAATTAAAATAATATCTATATAGATTACTTACCGTACGACCTATATTGCATGTATAATGCCTGTTTACAATGAACGTTCAGACGGTAAGAATTTTTCACTTAAAAACTTTACTAGTATACTAAACTAACATTACAAAAAAATAATTATTTCTTTCATCTTTACAGGAACCTTCGAAGAACAAAAAGAGGCATGCAATATGTATGGCATCAGACTTCTTCTACCCCAACACTGGCGGTGTAGAGGAGCATATTTACAACTTGTCGCAATGTCTGATAAAACGAGGCCACAAAGTCGTCGTTATCACACATCGTTACGGTGACCGCGTCGGCGTACGATACTTGACTGGCGGACTTAAAGTCTATTATTTACCTGTACGGGTATTTTATTCACAATGTGTTCTTCCTACCATGATATGCAATATAGCTCTAGTTAGATATATTTTAGTGAGAGAATGTATTGAAATAGTCCACGGCCATTCAGCGTTCAGTGTTTTAGCCCACGAAGTGTCCATAATTGGAAAATTAATGGGTTTGAAGACAGTATTTACTGATCATAGTTTGTTTGGTTTTGCTGATATGTCAGCTGTATTGACCAATAAATATTTACAGATTTGTTTATGCGAATGTGACCATTGCATATGTGTGTCACACACTGGTAAAGAAAATACAGTGTTGAGAGCCAAAGTGAAAGCTCATAAAGTCTCTGTTATTCCCAATGCAGTAGATGCTTACACTTTTACTCCTGATCCTAGCCAAAGAGACCCAAATAATATAACTATTGTAGTAGTGTCAAGATTAGTTTATAGAAAAGGTGTAGATTTGACCGCAGCAGTAATAGCTGATATGTGCCCTAGGTATCCTAATATTAGATTTATAATAGGTGGAGATGGTCCTAAAATGTGGTTGTTGCAAGAAGTAAGGGAACAAAAAGGCTTCCAACACTGTGTTACATTGTTAGGCAGTTTAAAACATTCTGAAGTCAGAGATGTGTTGGTACAAGGTGATATATTTTTAAATACATCTTTGACAGAGGCATATTGTATGGCTATAGTAGAAGCTGCATCATGTGGTTTAAAAGTGGTATCAACTAAAGTTGGTGGTATACCAGAAGTATTGCCAGAAAGTATGATATATTTAACAGAACCTAATGTTAACAGTATTGTTGCTGGTATAGAAAACGCTATGAAAGATTTGAAAGTAGGTAATGTGTTATGTCCATATCAGTGTAACAAAATGGTTAGAAAAATGTACAATTGGATGGATATTACAAGACGCACTGAAATAGTTTATAATAGAATATTATTAAATAAAAACAAACCTTTAGGTCAACAGTTGAAAAGCTATTTAGATTGTGGCGTCTGGCCATTTTTGTTGGTTATTAGTTTAATGTATTTATTGTTGCAATTAACTGAGAGAATATATAAAAGGAAACATATAGATATTGCGAGAGATATGAAGTTGTAGTTACTTTAATATTGTTAATACAATAAAATATTAACAATTCACATATAAAATTTTAAATAAATAAGATACTCTAATTGAAATTGAAGATAAAACTAAAATTAAAAAATTGTTTCGTATCAAAATAATCTTGAGTTACTTTTTATTTCTTAATTGAATTTATAATTTTAGTTAAAATCAAAACTGAGAGAGACAGTGTGGCCAAAATAAACATATGATAATCTTAATTTGTATGTAAGCACAATCATTCTTACTCATAAAATGATTATATTTAAATTATTTTTGTTTCCCTGATCTGGAAATGGAGTGTCCTAATAAAAGATACTCTCTACCTATAGTAGGGTAATATAGAAGACAAGCCATGAAACTGCCATTTCTTTAAGAGATAAACTAAATTGAGAATATTATTTGCTAATATAAAATAAAAATAATGTCTGTTATGTGTATTTAAAAATGATATAGTACCTTTAATATTAAGTTATATATTTTTAATTAGATTTAATCAGCAAGGCTGTTTCAATTGAACTTTTACTTATTTTTTTTTTTAATTAGTAAAAACCATTCCTCCGATGCAATAATTTCTTGTACCAACAGCAATGTAAATCCATAAGTACAAAGAACATTTCAATGCTAATTACAAACAACATACAAATTTAATGTTAATTAATCCCTAATTAACATCTCTTAGTACTATAAGTACAGGTATATATTTATTATAAATGTTAAGAATAGATCTGTGGGAAATAAAACAAAGTGTATTTGGAATGACATTTTTATTAATATTATGTGATCAAATAAAAAAAATTTTTTAATATTAAAGCCAATATTATTGAACATTGTTAAATAAAATTTATTAAATAACGCTCGGAGGCTGTTCCTTATAACATGCTATAAGATAATATGAATTAGATGTTCAATTATTATTATTGGAAACAAACCTTCTCCACCATACAAATGGAAATATCCAAAAACCAAAGACAAACCATTTACCAATTGAAAAGTTTATTCAGTAATATCTTAATTATTAAGACCTATTAATAGTATCTAGTAGGACATCAGAAATTTAGAACCATATAAAAATCATTAAAAAAATTGTTTGGAGTTCTTAAGGGTTAAATAAAGTAGCATTATGTTTTTCATTTCTGAAGTAACATTGCCAAAGATGTTCTTTTATGATCTTTTTTTTAATAAATAATAATTGAAACATCTAAAAACAACATTCATTAATATAAATAATGATTAATTTATAATATAATGTGATTTAATAACTGAGACTGATGTTTAGACATATTCAGGCTAGTAACAATTTTATTTTTTCTTATCTTCATCTGTATATTCAAGCTCTGTGAACAAACAAATATAATTTTATAATAAACTTTTATTTTTTTTAATGTCTTATAATAAATAATAGTAAAATAAGTATACTAGCAACCCAATTATGTACTTATAAATTACTTTCGTATTCTTATAACATTATCATTTTAAACACTACTACACATTTATACATTAGTAAATAATGTTTGAGCCAATATAATAAATCATAATTTTGTAGCAAGTTTATGCCCCAAATAATGGGTTTTCTCATATACAAGTATCTTCCATGTATAGAAGACAGTGATCAGTTACTATTTTATTGTATTTTATTTAAATATAGATGTTAAATTACTGTTATGTTAACAACACGTTTTTTTATCCCATAGAGACATAGTTTCAGTACCTGAAGACCGGGCTTTCCATTTTATATCTTAAAAAACTAAGTGAGTGCCTACTTATTGCATAAAAATCATCTATACAAATTTGCGACGAAAATAATCAAAACTAAATAAAAATATCTTAAAATCAAATCTGCACATCTATCTGCACTGTCTACTTTAAAGCTGTCATGCAGTGGCGTAGTAAGGAGGGGGACATCATGCCCCGGGCGCCGCTCATAAAGGGGCGCCAAATAGCCCGCAAAACTATTTAAACATAGATATGAAATTATATTGTGTTCAACTGGGTGGCGCTGTAAAAATATTTTGCACCAGGCGCCAGTTAACCTCACTAGGCCACTGCTGTCATGACTGGTCGACCACATTGTAATTAAGAGTTATTGAGGTACCAACAATATATTTACGAGTAAATAATATAACACTTGCCAAGGAATTGTCAATACTGAAGTGATTATCAAAAAATAATAATGTGTTTAAATATAATAAAACTCACACTTTAGCAGCCCTCGGTGGGTATTTAGGCCTAACACCAGCTTGCTTAAGTTGCAATACAATGGAACGGAGGCGAGCCACATCCCTGCCTCTACGTGGTCCAAAGTCACATAACTCGGAAACCCGAGCCCATTCATTGCCATCTTCTGGACTGCCTTCAGAACCTCTTGCTAGGGCTTTCTCTGCATTTCTGTAGTTATTTTGTATAAATAAAATAAGAATATTTTTAATTGTAATTATTAATTTATAGCAGTGAATATTATGAACAGTTTAATTATGTGTATATTGATTAATTAATACATGTACTGTATATATTTTTATTCCATATTATAATTAGTATTTCTTTCGTTCTCTTTATCATCATCATGTGCCTAGAAGTAGCTTGGAAGAAAGGTTGCCCTCTATGGGTATCCCTTCGAGATACAGTGTGGAAAACAAATAATTTAATACATGAAGTAATATTAATACTTTTAATATTTATTGTAAATGAATAAATATATTTTTAATTATGAATAATAATATCAGTTACAGATTTTGTAATTATATTGAATAAAAAATAACATACAAATAAAATTTAATGATATTTAAATACAAACAATAATATGATATGTAATTTTTTAATATTATCAAAAGAATGAACATAATGTTTATGAGATATGAGTTCCCATTAAATGACAGACAAATTCCCAAACCAACAAATGTTAGTTGATTCCTATACTATGTAATAAATACTCACTTAGCAGATTCCCTGCCAGCATCAAAAAGAAAATACAAATATTAGTTTTTAAGTATTTGACGAGCAAAAAACTAAATAAAATATAGTTCAACAAAAGATTTGGCATGCATTTTGCTATTATTTCTTATATAAGGAAAAATCTACATTTTATTTCACACTTATATAGCTTTTACTCAAATATAATGCACACATGCTCAATGTGTAAAATATTTACAATATTAACAAATATTTTAACACAAAAATATATAGTTAGAAAATTGGTTTTGATAATTTTATTATCATTTTGTAAATAAATGTATAATTCTTTGTAACAAAATATTAAATAATTACCTAAAATAAAAATATCCTAAAATATAATTTAGCAATAGGTTTTTAGTTATTTTATATAGTTAATTATATAAAGATTGTTGTATATTCATAGTAAGATAAACATGTATTGTAAATAATTTTAATAACTATTTCATTTTCCCACTCTGGTAGACAAAATGTACAGTCGAGCTGCACATCTCAACACAAGTGCAAAGCTACTTTAATTGTAACATTGAGGCTGTTGTGGAGCACCGCCACAAAGGTGTAACGCGACGGTTCGAGCCCCACTCGAGGAAGTGAAATATTTATTTACGTTTATTCCAAGTTGTTTCCATTTCTTCACTCTGGTGTCGAAGCAAGCACGACGTTGAGTTCTACCACTCGCAAACGTGTGGGGTGTGTGGGGAATGGAGTGTCTTAACACTAAGTTTCCTCTGCCTGCTGTGCTTGGGATAGAATGTGAAGCTGATTTTTTCTTAAATTGTAACATTACCTGTTAGCTGCTTTGGTTTTTGCAATTTGTTCTTCATGTGTCTTATACCAATCTTCTAGTTCCTTTTTGGCAACTTTTAGCATTTCTTGTTTCTTTTCTTCCTCTTCAGCATCTGTTGGTGGTTTTAAAATAAAAATAGTATAAATAATAATAGATTAATATGATAGTTGTAATCAATCTAGGTATATCTATACATATAATAAAAAAGTAAAAATCTCGCATCTGTACTTTGAATATATTTACAAAATAATAATTGAGGGGGGTTTAGGAACAATAAGAGCCCAAATCCACAAAAACTTTTTGTCTGTTTGTATGCGCTAATCTCCTGAAATACTGGATGGATTTGAATGAAACTTTTTTGTTGTATATCTTTTAAGTCTAGGCAACATCTAGGCTATAGTTTATTTGGAAAATTTGGATACCTGATGTGGAACCTTAACAGCCTGTCTAAACTATAAAAGACATAAATATAGTGTCTTAGTAAAAGTTGATCAACAGGACAAGCATTTTCTGTCCATATAATAAAAATGAAGATCTGCAGTTCATATGGGACCCTAACAGCCCAGCCATGATGTAGTTAAACCGGTCACAGCCACGAGCGGACTGCTAGTAATGAATATAATTAAAGAGTTTGTCTATGATTTCAAAATAACTGTGGTTTTTTGAGTGCATTATTGCACTTTTACAATTTACAGTGCATTATTTAAGAAAGACTAAACCACTTTTGATGAACAACCAATTTTTATATGAATCACTTAAAGATATATTGGGTCCTGGTGCAAGATATAGAATATTTTTTTTAATAAAATGGGAATTTCCACCAGAAAAATTTGTTGTGCACATGAACCTACATAGATATGAAAAAATAACTAAACATTCATCTATTAAATACAACAATTTTTTAATAACAAAATAACTAATTTTCCCTAAATACAATTAAATATTATTATATAAATATTAGTATAGTTCAAATGGGCCTATACATGTAAGCCTCATGGAGGCAAACCACTAGTAAATAATTAATAATCAATACATAAATTTTCATTCTTTCAGTTTCATACTGTATTCTGTCCATATAGTTATCCAATTGAATTTGAGAATTAAGTGGTGGAACTCAACATTTTATATCTTATCAAAGTAGGGAAATGACAACAGGTTATTTTCATAAGAGATTATCACAGCAGGTCACACTCCGGCCATCTCGATGAACCACAACTCCTTCAATAAGTGGAATTAATTTAATTTTATTAAATATTACCTTTTTCTTCTAATCTTTTCTTTTGTTCTTCCCTCCAAAGCTTAATCTTCTCAGGTTCTTCCCTCTCCTGCCTGAATACAGAAACTACTGGAGTTGCCGCAGGAGCAGCAGCCGGTGCTGAAATATCATCATCTAACAAACCATTCGCTTCAAAAGCTGCTGCACTTGGGACCTCTGAAAATATAAAATCCACCTTATGTAGTTATGGAAATATGCAGACATAAATTAACTAGCATACCATATGCAAATATTATAAAACTTATTGACCTAATTACATAACTAAAAATGATATAAGAATTAGTTAAAATAATAATAATGGTATCAAAAGCGCAATTACCAACAAAATCGTCAAATCCGTTGGAAGCCGATGAAACAGCGACGGGGGGCGGAGCACTGGTCTCTAGTTCGTCTTCAAGCCCGGCCAGCTGATTTTGTTCACGAGCTAAGAATTCCGCCGCAGGATCCACTTCGGGCTGCACGAAATTATCGCCGAAGTCGTCCATTTTCTTTTTAATTATTTAAGGGAGACTAACAAAGTAACAAAATTCAGTATAGATGACAAACGTTGACGTCGAATAAATAAACCAAAGAGCAAAGACAATCTAATGAAATACGAGTACTGAGTAGTCAAAGAAGTCAATTAGTCATCACGAATGACATCGATTATTATTTAAAATCGATGAATTTGCATATGGCAATGTTATTTATAATGTCAAACATATGACTATGAGTATTTTTTATCTGTGTGGGGTACTCGAAATGTCAAAATAAATAACCTATAGACATAGTAATCTTCAGAATAAATCATAAAAATGAATTTTATAACTATAAGAAGTAATTTTATTCGGTCAAATGTAATAGGTAGTTTGCGCCGCTTATCTACAACCGCCCCTGAGGTTGACCAGGCAGATGAAGTATTAATCGATGATACAGAAGATGTCCAAGCACGAGAAGCTGAGATAGAAAAGAAAAGAAACAAATCTCGGCTTGCTACAAACCACTACAATATGATAAATGATAAACGTCCATATGAAGAGCCTAAGTGCTTGGCACATTTGACTGTAAAATATAATAGAAAAATGTATGGCAAATATGGCGTTGCGAGTGGCGTAAACCCTAGTAAATAATTATTTATAAATCACCATGTATATCAGTCAAGCATTGTCCAAACGAGTTAAAGATTTGAGAATATTTAATAATATGTATTTTCCTAGGTATTTGCTGGCCTACCAAACAAGACATCGAAGAAAGGAAAGAATATGAAGCTGTTGCATTTCCATACACAATACCTGAAATTATGGCATCAGTAGCTCAAAAGAGGAAAGAAGAAAACCTTAGGATACAACAGAGAGATATGGAGGTGGCAGCAAAGTTTGCAAAATTAGAGCAATGGAAAAAGGAATTAAATGATAGAATTAACAAAAAGGCTGCTGAAGTTCAAGCTGCAAAGGTAAAACTTGTAACACTTTTTTTTATTTTTTAAGCATGTATATATATAGATACTATCTATATCTATACATGATATATATATATATATATATCATGTATATATATATATATATATATATATAGATAGATATAGATTTTATGTTCAAACATAAGCAATGTTTGTTGCTATGTTAGTATGTTATGTAGTATGTTTTAAATGATAAATCCATTGACTAGAATATTAGCTTATCAGAAACATATTTAGTTCCCTACTGAGTTTTGTATTATGAGATGTATTTTATTTTCCTTGTTCTGGCAAAACTCAAACCACTCACATGCAATGTTTTATCAATTGTAAATAACACTAGGTACATACTTTGGTACATGGGAAAAAGCATGATACATTTATAATAAAATGATAATCATCAATAATAAGTGAATTTCCAGCAAAAGAAGGAGCGTCTAGTTGAAGAAGTAAGAAGACACTTTGGTTTCACACTCGACCCTAGAGATGAAAGATTCCAAGAGGCTTTAGCAAAGAGAGAGAAAGAACAAAAGAAATTAGAAAGACAAGCCAAAATGGAGGCCAAAGAGAAAATCATGATTGCAAAATTACAGCAAAAGAGTGTTGAAATAAATGAGAAGAATTAGGATTATTTGTTTTAGTAGTTATATATTGTGTTGTATAAATAAAATTAAACTGAAAAGAGTGATCCGTATAATTTTTGCACGCTTTATTCCACATATAAAAATGTAGACATATTTTCTCTTGCGAGAGCAGAGAATATAATATAATAATACTGTAATGTTTGAACATTACATTTATGATCATACCCTGTCCCAGTACCCAATATTAAAAAAATGTATACACTTAAAATAATAAGCTAATAGCAATAAAATAAAAATAATTGTATAAAAGTTGAGTATGAAATTTTATAAATTTTCTTAAAAATCCAGAAAAAAATTTTTTTGCTTAGCAATTTTGAAAACAAATTAAATAAAATATATAATTGATTAAAACTTCATAGTTGTATAATAAACAAATATTTATTCTTCACAAATATAATAAAAGTGTATAAAACGAAAAGCTTTAGGAATCCTCATCGGACGACGAATATAAGGCATCTCTCGGGTTAATACTATCGCGCACGCTCTCTATGCGTACGCGCGGAGACTTCGGCGAGTAGACCAGAGTGTCGGAGGAGTCGCTCACTACGCTGCTACAGGGACTGTTGTATTCTGGAATATTCTATTTGAAGAATAACGGAAAATTATTATTATTCTTTTTTAAATCAGCCTATCGCCGTCCACTGCTGAAAGTAGGCCCGACTCATCAAGCGCCAACCAAAACTTACTGTTTCGTATCGAAGTAAGTTTGCCTCTTTGGAAACCGTCCAAGCGCAAGAGAGAAGATTATTAATAAATATTTCCAAAGAGAGTTTAATGCCGATACGTTGTATGTATTGACATTCTGCTAAATGCGGAATATGAAAGGATTAGCAAAAAATTGTTTAGTTACAAGATTGTAACAGCACAGCTCAGTTCTTCACTTTGTTCTATTGAGAATATCTGTTTAAAAATATATATGAAAATATAAAGCATAAAAATATCTATGAGAATATCTCCATATAAACATAAATAAAGCTACATGGTGTGTGGAATTAGTTATTTCGTTAAAACTACTGAAGAACCGGTATGTTTTTATCACAACAACATACTGTTACAAAATACGAACAAAAGATTTAGTTATATGATTTAAAAGAAGTAGATAATAAACTTTCAGAGATCCTTATTATAGGTGCCCTATACTCAGTGGCGTAGCTAGAGGGGTGCGAGCGGTGCGGTCGCACCGGGCATCAAAAAGAAAGGGGCATCAAGGTCGACGATGACACTTTCGTTTTTTTTTAGACCTTTGACCATTTTAAAGGGCATCAAGTCCCCTAAGCCGCACCGGGCAGCAAATACCCTAGCTACGCCACTGCCTATACTTATGCTTATGAAATATAGAGATTTAGATATATTTAAATTAATGGCAAAATTACTTTTTTCGTTTCTTTCTCTATCGCCATAATTTCATCAATAACACTTTGTTCGTTGCCATGAGCGATTTTTGAATCTCCCATTATTCTTTCGAACATTTCAGGTTTCTGTTAAAAGTAAAAATTCTTAATTCACATATTTTCGGAGACAATATTTAAATTAATTTAAATAACTGTACTGCCCTAAAAAAACTTTCTACAAAATATAAAAAAAAAACTGTGTAGTAACTTTTATTTTTAAATAATAACTGTTCACGAATTCATGACTTTCAAAACGGTGCTGTATCATTTAGATAGGTACCTACTTGTCTTTTCATATCATTTCCCAGATTTCTGTTACAAATAAACGACAAGAAAATTAAAAAAATATACAATAAATCTGGCTAAATCTTTCAAAACTAACAAAAACAACCATCCATTTAAAAATATCACAAAGTCCACTCACCGCAGTGTCTTTACCATTTTGCTTATCACCCAGTAAATGTGCGGATTGCGTCATTTTCTTAACTTTCACGTTCTCCAGCAGCTTTATGTGAGCACTTTGAGCTTTCTTGGCTGTTATGTTGACTCGAAGCTCATTTTTGTCCCTCACTTCCATTTCTACGGCTTGCTCTGAATCATTAATTTGTTCCTCGTGTGACTTCGCTGATTTCGTTAAACACTCGCTGAAACAATTTCCTCTTTAGAAGTCAGGAATTTTATAGAATGTTTTTTTAAGTAAAATTACCTACATAGACAAGAAAAACAATCAACTGTCTTCTTCAATATACAAACATCATACATCAGCTTCACGCTGTAATCGCTGTATCCCGCACACTGCAGGGTAGGCAGAGGGAACCTAGTGTTAAGACACTCCGTTCCCTACTTTCTGCCGAATTCTGGAGGCGTTGCGTGTTGAGGGGCAGAACTCAACGCCGCGCTTCAAAAATTTATAGATGCTAAATATCATCATTTTTTATCGCTTAAAAGTTAAAAAAAATATATCAGATTCTAACCCATTACACTGATTATTTTTAATGAAAGCGTAAATATCTTTGAACGCCTGTTGTATGTACGACAGAGTGTTCTGGTCTATCGGTATCGAGCTCGATCCTGAGCTGGTGGACGCGTCGCCAGAACGAGAACTCGCTTGCAACGATTGTTCTGAAACTATTTATAAAGAAATTGAATTTTAATTCGTCAATTTAAATATCGTTTTGTTCATAGCCAAAAGTTAGTTGTTCAGAAAAGTTTAACTTTCTATAAGACGAGTTTAACTTTCTATCAGATTTTGTAAATACGGACGTTTCCACATAAAATTTAAATAATTCTGCAATTCATGGAGCGTGGGTATTATCGCTGAGTTCCGAGTAGACAGGTAACAAGAAATATATTAAATATCCTGGAGAAGAAAGCTAGACTTTATTTTACACAAAACAATCTGATAGGAATTCTGGAACGATTTCATTTAATAAAAACGTATTTAATACGCAAATACGGAAACTGTCTAAAAAATTAGGCTTATTATAAAAAAAATCCAGCTCAACGCTAATCGAACCTACAACCTTTACAGTTTGCTCTCCCTGTAATTGCGCCACGACGGCCTCAGAATATAAAAAACTTTATCATTAAAAAAAAACAATAAATATACCAGAAGAAGTAGCGTTATTCTGCCACAACTGTATCTGCTGCTGTTTCAGGGCTCTCATCTGTTGTACGAGCTGCTCATTCAATTCTTCTAACTGTCGTCTGTGCGAAGACTCTTCTTGCAACTGCTCTTCCAATACTTGAGTATAGTCTCTGAAAATGTCTCAATATTTGTTTATCAAAAAAATTATAGATACTACACATACATTTTTTTATAGGACTTAGTAAAATTGGTTGGAATCTAGTGTTACGATTTACACTTGCCATTAAGGCAATTTTTGGGACGTAGCGCGTTGAGTGGCGGAGCTTAACGCCCGCTTTGTCTTGTTACCTGAGCAAAGAAATAGATAGAAATATTAAACATTTCATTCTCCCGTGAGGGAATGTAACCCACTACCGTCGCTTTTCCAGTCGCACACCTCAAAGCTAAATAATTCAAAACCAACAAGATAATATGCCTCTCTTACTTTTCCTTCTTTATTCCATTTGTTTTTCCACTAGTGTACTTATTAGGTGCATTCCTGGCGACATTCGAGGCGACGCGATCTTTTATCATAGTATTTCTGGTGACAACATTCAAACAACGCTATATAAGTACTTTACATGTTTACAGTAATAGAAATGTATAATTTGTATAAGGGATATTATTCACAATAGCATAAAAAATGCATTTAAATATTATAATTTTAAATATCGTGCAATTTTGACGGACGCCATGTTGTCCTGCTGTGACGTCAGTAATAATCAATAATAATATATTACTAATAATCTATGAACAAAAGTTGTCGTGATGAGATGACACTGCTTACAACTTACAGGGCCGTATAACATCATAATATGGCGGCTGTTGTCCTGCACTTTAAGTTACAGAGTAAAATTTAAAAAATATATAAAATGTAGGAGCTAAAACTAACATTATCTGATTGCTTATTACATAAGCTATCTCTATTGAACAATTTAAGATTTTCTCATATAGAGTAATATACCCAATTGCTTACTTGGTGCCAATATATTTAACAGACCTTCCATCACTTGAATGTCCACTTACGTTACTCAACCAGGAATACTGAAAAAGTTAGTATACATATGTTATGAGACTCTCTATAATAAAATCTCTAATATAATCATGTCTCTAATAAAATTCAGGCTTCAGGACCAAAATAGTATTTCCTCAGAAGACGATCAGATTAAGATAATTTAGGGCCTTCCACTTTACCCCCGTGGTCAATATTGGAAATAAGTAGAAAATAGTGTATGACACATTATATTTAAAGTGCAAGAGGAAACTCTGACTGCAAGTACATTGAAACGATCAATATCATAATATAATCCCGAAAAATTAATGGAATACCCAAAACAGAATATATGTATATACATTTTCAATTCAAACCAGTAGGCCCTGAGATAAGCGTGTTTAACCAAACAAGTTGTTCGACTTTATAATTATAATAAACAGATTAAATATGTTTGTAGGTACATAATTACAAAGATTACAATATTTTCAGAAATAATATTTATTAACTATTTTACCTTTTGTTTAAGCTCTACTGCAATTCATACCTGTACCTCACCAATGCCCCTTTCGTTTTGTCTCACAGCCGCTCGTATCTTAGAAAGAGATTCATTCGCTACAAGTGGATTATGTCTCATGTCCAGGATAACTAATGTCGTGTTGGACCGCATCATTTGTAGAACGTCGCAAGCGCATTCCTCCGTTAGACCACAATTTTGCACGTCAAGGGCTGGTACAGAATAATATATAAATATTTTTATTACTAGTTGGAAACAATGTGAGTCGGAGACGATTCGTATTGTCTGACTTTCAAGACTACTCTAGGTGTAAACTTGTATAGACTATCCTTAATAATATATAATAATATTTTACTAACAAAAAAAATAAATACCTTTAAACGAAAATATTTCCAGATGTGCCTACACCACGAAAAGTGTGCGAAAATGTGTAAGAAAAATAAAACCAATATTAATAAAATTGACTATATAACATTTTATATCTACCTTTAATCCATAAATCATCAGCCAGTTCATTCAATATTTTCGTGATTCCCAAATCACCTAATTGTGGATTCCCACACAATGTGATTCTCCTCAACCCCGCCATGGTGTCCAGGTCTGGGAGGCGGTAACGCAAAGTATGCACCCAGTTCTCACTGTAGCGGTGTATTTTTTGATACTGGACAGTACAATCATAGTATTTATTAATTTTATTATATTTTGAATTTCAATAAAAAAGGTAAATAATTGATATTTCTACTTCTTCGCTCTGGTGACGAGGAAAAGCGCGGCGTAGAGTTCCGGCTCTCAAATGCTACCAAAATTTGGCAGAAAGTGGGGAATGGAGTGTCTTAACACTAAAATCCCTCTATCTACCTCTATGTGCGGGATTCAGCGTGAAGTTGGTTAAATGTTTTTTTAAATATATTAAAATAAAAGAAAGTTTCCAATGCTTCATTAGGTTAGGTATGAGGTTTTTTAGGGCTTAAGTATTTTATTGAAACTGCAACGGCATGCTGCACTTCCAGCACACTAGACCTAGTTATGATTAATAAATAAAAGATGATATGTATTGATACTTGAAAGTATATACGTATTTGAATACTCTCCCCTCCTCCTACCCCGGGTGTATTTGTATACTTATAATAGGGGTGGTTCTTATTTTTCACATGTATCTAAAAATCTATTATTAGTAGATATGTTTCCATACGATTCCACACTTGCTATTATTGATTATTTATTTATGATTTCGTTACCTTAATTAAATCCGCTATATAACCTGCCCCGAGTGGTGTTAATTCACAACCAGTCAAGTCCATAGTCAGTATATTTGGAAGGCATCGCACCGCCTTGCAAATTGCCAAGCAGCCGGCGTCACCGATCAAAGATCGCGGTAAGTACAGGTGTTGGAGAGAACTGTTCCCTAGAAGAGCCTGTAATTATTTATATTTGATTATTGTATATATACAGTTAACTTAGAGATATACGGTTGAAATGTCAGTAACTTTTGTCCTATTTCAATTATTAAATTATTCAAATAATTTTCACTGCTGTTCGAGAAAACGCACAAAGGCGCACAGGGAAAAAATAGTTAAGGATTTTGATGTCTTTAATTTATTTCCCTGTATGTGGCAGGTGCCTATGGTTTCATAATACTTAGGAAATATACAAAATACTAAAATGTCTAACATTTTACCACATTCAATATCATTTACCTCGCATATGGGATTCAAGTAAGGTATTTTTAAAGGTAGCCCCTCAAGAAGTAGCGAGGTAAGCAGTGTTGTGTTCGAAAGCAGTTGTGATACGGCTTCTACCAAATTACTTAGCATAAAATTCGTTAAAATAACTGATCTTTTGTTAACAGTTTTGGCGAGCCGCTCACAGTCAATGTGTTCCAGTACTAGAATTTAATATAAAATTAAATTATGACATAGTCAAAATGTATTTAATTAAAGTCAATTGTTATTGTAATATAGCCCCCAAACCAACGCGCTAAATATTTATTTTGAAACACATTATTTCATTCATATGAATTCGGGAAAATCAATATAAAATACATTTACTTAATCTTTAATCCATTATCGTCTCATTGTCTACGAAAGTACTAAAAATATAATTTAGATTTTCTCCTAATAGAGGTACAAATATAGAGATGACAAAATAAATAACATCTTTTATAAACATTTTTATATTTTAAAGGAAATCCACATTGTGGATCAGCTCCTTATATTTTTTTTTCAATAATAAATTACGACAATTTAATATATTAATTATTCATACCAGTTTTGACTTGCTGGCGACATTTCACAGCCACTGAATGTAAGCTTAGATCACAACTCAACGCGTTGAGGATAGGCGGCCAATCCGCATATTTTATTCTGTCCACGCAAAAATCTACAACTTTGCCGTTCCCTGAAGGGACCACATTGGTAAGTGGCGTAAGGTTTTGTAATTTACAACATTTTAAATAACATTGGTGGAATATGCGACTGCTCTTGCCGTCACTTTTGCCGACCATTTTGTTTTAAAAAAAAGTAAATTTCTCAAAAAACCATTCGCCGTCAGGAGCTTAACAATTTGAGTGCTTTAATACATTTGACAACTATAGTTAAATATATTGAAATTGGAATTTTCGGGACAGTGACGTAGTGATATTTATGAGTTATTTTAAGGAAATTAATAATAAACCTTTTTGAACTATTAATTTAGGAATATTGGATTCAGCTTCATGGGTTTTCTGTAGCGTAGGTAAACGATCTCGAAACTCCGCGTTGTGCTTTTTCAGCAGATCGGGAAATTGAAAATAATAATTTAAACATAATCAATTACTCTCTAAGGAAGTGATTATATATAAAAAAATTTTTCATTCATCTTGTTAAATAAAGTAGGTGTGGCTTTAAGCTCAACCACTTAACCTCGCACAGCTCAACAATTCCTATATTACCCATTTTTATTTCCGTATACCTAATGTGGAAGTCGATTAAATCTAAAAAAAGGCCTATATTAAATAGTTTTTTTTATCTTTTACATTCACGCTGTACCCAGAGAGCTGTAGGCAGAAGGAACCTAGGAAACTAGTGTTAAGACCGTCCGTTCCCATTAAGACAGTTCCGTTCCTCACTTTCCGCCGCAAATTCTAGGGTCTTCACGTGTTGAGTGTGAGTATAAAATAAAATAAAAAACAATAATATGAAAATATTAATAAAAAAAACAATAATTGAGGCCGTCGTGGCGCAGTGGCATAAGGGTGTGACTGTAACGCGACGGTTGTGAGTTCGATCCTCACTCGAGGAAGTGAAATATTTATTTACGTTTATATTTCCATTTCTTCGCTCTAGTGTCGAGGCAAAAGCGCGGCGTTCAGTTCTGCCACTCAACACGCAATGCCTCCAGAATTCGGCAGAAAGTGGGGAACGGAGTGTTTTAACGTTACGGGTTCCCTCTGCCTACCATGCAGTGTGCGGCATACAGTGTGAAGCTAAAAAAACCAACAATATTTAATAAAAGTTTATTTAAAATACACTTGTGATTAATTCTTTTACAAATACAAAAACATGTCATTGTGGCAGTATTTTTTGGGTGCATTATATTTAATAATTAAAAAGTAAAAAAACCAATTAAGTAAGTTTAGTTCAGAAACTATTATCATATCAAACAAAAAACTTTAAAATTATATAAAATATAATATCCCAGAATAAAGACGCCACATAATAAATGTAATATTTACAAAACCCTTTGTTAAATAATAACAAAATACTAATAAAAAAAAATAACTTCACATAACTCTTATTTGTAAATAACTTGGTTATAGCGATACGGTAACAAAACAAAATATCTATGATATTTTGCTTAAAAAACTAGAAAATTCGTCGAATACAAGTGACGAGACAGTAATAAAATACTTTTATCAAAATGTCGTATTATTAAAAAAAATATATTTTTATCCACAGAATAAAAAAATAATAAATAATGGGCACCGATTTATAAGAATTTTTAGTGTTCCATTTACCTACTCTAAATTTTACACTGATAAAAATAATATTTTAAAATTATTTTTTACTAGAAATTAGTAAATAAGTAAAAATCGAATAAATGTCAAAAAAAATAATTTCGCTATAGAACATTACATGTCTATTGTTGTCATTTTTAAAATAAATTTATTTTAAAATGCATATGAATCGGTGCTCATTTTAGAAAAGATAACGTTACAGTCATTTTATAAAATTACGATAATTAATATCGATTACCAAAATCGAATGATTAGAATATATTTTTTTGCTTTTTTATTTTTTATCGCAAAAACGCGATATAATCGAAATTACGCTTTAGCATGTATAAAATGTTATTTTGCAAAATCGATTTCGTATATAAATATTAAAAATAATATGCATCCATTGGCCTCAGGTACACTAGACACTTATACCATAATAAATACATTCAATATATTACAAATAATATTATGTTCTTTAATTTTTATATAATAACAATTTTATTTTCTCTCTTTCACAGCCTTTCAGAGCTTTTTGACTTTTGACCTAATTTTAAGAATGTCGTTCAACTAAGGGATCACCAATTTAATGACGATACATGCATTGCCTCTTGGAATGCCTCTTGCAATTGCCTTTTTATCAATCTTTACTTATGTTTGGAATGAACAAAATGCTTTTATAATTCAAAAATACCAACGTATTTAGTGGCCATAAAAAATATTTAAGTGATTAAAACAAAATTTTAAATATTTGCATCTAATTCAGTTTGTGTACATAATGTGATAATAAAATATTAAAAAATAAAATAAAAGATACAATTTTAAATGTCATCCATTCATTCACCAAGCAAACACTTTTCACATCGCATCTCATTCATTCATTCCTAACACCAAATTGATGACTTCAAACTTACAGTTGACTCCAAGCGTTGATCGGTTGATTCAAAATGAATAAAACTTTTTCAATCTATCAATCTGCATAAGTAACAATATAGTTTATAGGCTGTCGGTCCGACTCCGGTTGGTCTCCTTCACTGAATGAATCGTTCGAGTACGACTGTCGTCGCGTCCATTCGCTCTCTGGATCGGAAAATAGGTTACGGTCGTCGAGATCGTCTTCTGTATTGTCGAGATCTAGATCTGTAAATAAACATATATTATTTATTTTGTAAAAGAAGCTAGAAGAAGCAGATGATTTTAATGCTATAATTATACAAAATTTTATTTAATGAATCAAGTTGATTCTGCGGTTTAGCTACTCAGAGAATTCAATGTGAAATTTATCTATATCCTTAAAATAAAATTGGAAACTGAGTAATTTAACACTACGTTCCCTACCTATATTGCAAAAAAAATTAACCATCCAAAATATGTAAATAGATAACGTTTGACTGAAAGCCCGATGGTTATTTTCATTTCATATCCACGGCCTGTCCACTCAGAACAGAGATGGGAGTGTCCTGACACTAGAATCCCTCCGCCTACCCTGCTAAATGCGGGATAAAGCGTGAAACTAAAAACAAATTACGTTATATTACCGTCACACATCAGCTGTCCGGACCAATCGTTGTCGAACTCGAGCTGCTTGTTGATGTGACGTTCGTGCGGCGTCTGCATCGCATCCGTGTCCGCGTCTGTCACGTCGTATATCTCTGTCATTTTCATCTATAAAAGGGTTTTTATTTAAATTTTATTGTCTGAATAGAATTAATTATCTTGCTTGGTCTGGCCCTAGACCCATTGAGATTGTACTCATAGCATAAAAATAGTATGAAATCACTTTATTTGATCATTCCCCGCTACAAAACCACAATTTATAAAATACTTAATTCTTCGTGACTGGCCCTGCCTTCTTACTAAACTAAACTAAAAATAGTATATCGTAATACTTTCTTTATACTTGCTTCTTAGAAATACTAGAGGAAATACATATTAAAGTAAATATTAAAATATAAGAAATAATGGCACACGAATTATAAAAAAGATCACGTTCATTTCACACCAAAAATATATTATTGTTTACAATATTCTCTTTCTTATAGAAAAAAATATTAAACTTTCGTCATTACAATTAAATGAAAAAATAAAAAATGCGCAAAGAGCGAAGCTGATTGTTTGTGTTTTTTTTAAGATAATTGAGTTACGGCACTGTTTACATACAGTTTACAGATGTCATTATTACACATTTGTAAAATAGATGCTAATTACGGCTCAATTATTTTAATTTCAAACACCTCTAATAATAACTGAGGGAAAGGTTAAAATTATATCATCGGTTAAAGTCTTGTTAAAGCATTGGACTTACAACTTAATTATTCGTAAAATAGTTTGTTTTTATTTTTATCAAAGGGGATTTGTTATTCAAAACGTAATAGGTTTATTACTTGGAAATAAACACGAAAATATATCTCTAAATTAAGTATTCGTGTTTTTTAAACAATATAAGGATCAAATATAAAAAACATAATATTGTAAGAGGTGAAATAATAAATTAAAAACCCAAGCACGGATTTATTTTCATATAAGTAAATCAAGAGATTATGAAAAAAAATTACTTGCCGTATTTAATACTATTTAATTTGACCTCTGATTGTGGGCAAAAACATATAACATCACTTTATTCTTACAGATTATTAAAAACGTTTTTTATTTCATCTTTACGCATGTAGCAAGGTAGGACCTCCTCCTACCTAGCCTAGTGTTAAGACACTCCACTCCCCACTTTCCTCCGAATTCTAAGGACATGGTGTGTATAGTGGCGGAACTCAACGATGCGTTTTCTCGACACCACATCAAAGAAATTAAAATATTAAATATCTTGAAGTGGGAATCGAACCCCCTAGTCACGTCGAGAAAATGAAATATTTTATTTTATGTCCTCGCTCTGGTGACGAGGCAATGTAAGGCGTTTTGTCCGCCACTCAACACGCAAAGTGTCCACAATTCGATGGAAAGAGGGTAACGGAAGTGTCTTGGAGTGTCTCAACATTAGATTCACAATTTTCTCTTACTGTTCTGCTATGTGTGGAATACACACGTGAAGCAAAAAAAATAATAATTTATTCTGTAAAAAGCAGTGAGAAACAACTAGTCTATTATATAAATATTTGCTGCACAGCGTGGTCGGTATTTACGATAACCTATAGGTTGGCGTGTGAAAAACATGATAAACGTCACAGTAGGTACAGATTCAAATACGCTTATTGGTCACAGATAAAAGGTTAAAACGTGGTGCGTTTACGTTATTTTGCAGAGAATTAGTACTTTCTTTATTTCCTTTCTCGAATCGGAATCGATTTTAGAATTGATCAGTTATCGAGTAAAAAACTGAAATTGATTTAATATTTTTGTTTATTAATAATTTTATGTATAAATAATAAATTGTTAATGAAAAGTTATAAATTACTAATATAAAATAAAAGATACCAGATATTTTATAACTATATGCATACCAAAATATTTATAAATTTTAACAAAATGAAAGAAATTACTAGAAGGATTGCTGCAAATTACTTTTTTATAATAATTATTAATAATGTTTATACATACAAAGATATATTTTTGAAAGATTGTAAAGGTTATAATCATTAATTTAAAATTATAAAATGATTGCCGTACTCAATTCCGTTAATTGAAAATCGATTCCGTCAAAATGATAATCTATGTATAAAAGCATCAAATGTTGTGTTTATATTTGTTTAGATAGTTCGAAGACCTTTAAATAATAAACATAATAATATTTATATGACCTTGTCGATTAGACAATTTAAGAAAAATATAATATGTGGACAGTTATTCAAATTTAGATAGTTATTAAAACAATTTTGAAGCGATATTTTAATACAAAAAATAAATAAATAATAAAGATATTATCTAAAGATTCACATTTAATATTATATCTATAATATACTATATAATAATAATAATACTTACTTTTAAAGCTATTCAATCAAAAATTGTAATCTTTCGCTAATATTTATCAGTGTCCTTGAAAAATTATTGCGCATTTAAAAAATTGAAAGTACGTCATATACCTTTTTTTTTGTTAAATGACGTAAATTATAACAAATAATAAATCAGGATGCTTGATGCATCAGAATGATAATATTTTTCGTGGTTCATATTTGAAATTAATGTTACCATTGTGCTTTTTCATTGATTTATTGCTATTGGTTATGTTAATGTTATCATTTTAATGCCTACCATATGTTAGTAAACAAAAGTGTGACTGTAAGCGCGATAGTTTGTGGGTTCGATTTCCTCTCGAGGAAATGAAATATTTAATATTTCCATTTTCTTCACTCTGGTGTCGAGGCAAAGCGTGACGTTGATTTCCGCCACTCAACACGCAATGGCATCCGGAATTCGTCAAAAAATGTGGAACGGTCCCCTCTACCTACCTTGCCTAGATATAAAAAATGTTTGCAAAATGCAATTTTTAACAATTTAATGTGTAATAAAATATTAAATTACCTTATTATCGCTGTCTAAATAGTAATACGCCAGTAGCGCCTCATTGTGAGTGGTCACGTTTAGGATGTGCTCGAACGTGTCAGCGTCCGTTGGTACATCTCCACCATATGTTATGCGCATTTGACTTGCGCGCCTGAAATTTTTGAAAAAATTACTGAGTTTTTGTTTCAGGAGAAATATATAACTAAATGGTTTATAGTAGGTTATCCACGATGGCTTTGGGTTCAATTTGGAGTTTTGGACTCACAGAAAAGATTATCTTTAAACATTTTGAACTAACTTTCGCCACTCATCCAGGGTCTCTGAACAGTTCATAAGACTCCTATAAAAGAATGTTTGATTTATTATAACGATAAAATTTAAAAAAATAAAAAAATAAGCAAGAGTATGGTACGAACCAATCATCCGCAGTGTTATACTATTTGAAAAAACACTATTTTCTCTTTAGACTGAAAGTTGCGTGAAGACAGAAATATATATATTTTTACGGAGATTATCTGTTAAAAATCATTAATTAAATAAACGATTATTCAGAATGAAAAGAATAAAAATTGATAATAAAGATAATTATAATTTCAAAGTGCTAGTTTCGTAAATGCGCAGAAATACAATTCCTAGTAGTCAACCACGTGGAACGACATCAATATTCACAACAGACCACTTATTATTAGCTCTGACATCATAACTCATAGCTATAGTTACATAGTTAGTTTCAACCGTAATTTTACAACAAACACTACGTACATAAGAATTGCACAGTACCTACATGAAATCTCTACATAGTATAAAACAAAGTCACTACTCGTATGTATGTATGCGTAGATCTTTAACACTACGCAACGGATTTTAATGTGGTTTTCACTAATAGCAGTGATCTCAGATTCATACGTAAAGCATATGCATATTATACTAAGGAAAACATATTTTTATATTTATCTACCAAAATTGGTAATACCTAACATATGATTCCGTTCTTATAAGTGATTTGAACCCACGACCATCAGTTATACACACATTCGAAGTAACAGAACAAACTTACGAAAAACAACAATGATTATGTAAACTTGCATAATCTGAAATGTCAAGGAATCAAGTAATAATGAAGTACCTATACAAATTTGAGTTCCTAACGCGTTTTAAAATAGCATTAGAATCACTTCCATTTACATATGTATTTCGTTATGTAATAAACCTTAGTTTGCAAATACATATTTAAGTAAAAGAAACTAGAATAAAATTATTTCGATCCTGCTACTTCAATGTACCTACTTATTATATGAATTATACATATTTTCCTAATATTAAACGGTGCAAATAACTTGTAAGTACAGTATAGTTTAATATTGTTTTTATAATAACAGAGTCTCAACTCTCCCGATAATAGATATCTGACGTCTTCGCTGGTGGCTTCGTTCGGTATTCAACATGACACAATTATTGTGTGGAAGTGCGCAGCAGATAACGCTATCACAACTTTCGTTGTTTCAATTCATATTAATTTTGCATTTACCGTATTTACTTTAATTTTGCAAAATATTATTATATGACAATATTATTTCTTACAATAATAATCAAAAAAATATCTAAATATTTAATTTGTATTGAAAAGCATTGGTATGTGTGCCTAAAATGTACGTCATTTGAAAACAAACATTATAGTTATATATATTGTACAAGGTCAATCTTTTTATCATTATGTTATACAATAACTTAATAAAACAATTCTTTTATTACAAAAATATGCAAAAACGTGTTTTAACATCTATTTTTTTACGATTAAATGACGTGGTTTATTTGAGAACTGCGTAAATAAGACACAAATAAGAATCTAAATACTATGTTATTAGTAGGTAGGTACTTGCGACAGGTTATAAGTTCGATTCTCACCCGAGAACGTGAAATATAATATTTTAATTTTCTCCCTCCCTCCCTCTCTTCTCAAGGCTTTGCGTTCCGCCACTCAATACGCAATGCCTCCAGAATTCAGATGAAAGTGGGAAAAGGAACATTAGGTTCCCAGGTACCCTCTGCTTACCCTGCTACTAGCAAATGTCTAACCTAGATACATATATAACAATTCACTTAGACATATTACACCGAAACGTAAACTGAAGTACGTACAGTGATTTTCATTATGTTAATTACAAATCAAATCTGAACTAAAAATAATATTATTTTTTTTACCTTTGGTAAACTATTGACCAAAGGTTTCAGTATACAAATAATAGCTTTGTTTCTAAGTCTGTACAATACCAAGCATGACTAATTCGTGATCAGCCATACTCATGCAGTCATTTGTGCAAAGACCTATGCACCGTCGTTTAGCCTAATTGGCTAGTTTATGAAGTAATATAAACAATTTTCATTATGTTTAGGTACTAAATGTACAGATTACTTAGTCACATTGATTCGCTGAAAAGATATAAATAGCTATAAAGAGACAATAAAGAATTGACAAAAACCTGATGTCATTAAAATCACAATATGCAAAATAAATCTAGACGTATTCCTGAATTATCTAGTAGTAATTAATATATTTTTGATATTAATTATAGAGAAAAATCGTCTCGACAGACGATCCTACAAGTTTTATGCTTTTTTTGTTTTTAAGTATGGAGCCCTAAAAAGCAGTGTTTGATACTTATTTTAATATATTATCAAAACATTTTGTTTTAATAGAGCAAATCATATATATTTATGTAATGAAAAAATATCAATGAAAATAATGAGTTATCATCTAATTAATTGCACAATGGAATCGCTCAAATCGAAACCTGGGAAATAGGGCAATTGGATAAGAACGTACTTTATCAGACACCCTTTGTTTTCGTCGGAATTTGTGTCGATTCGTAATTAATATTTAGATCTTATACATTTAGATTTCTTAAATAGTTTATTTTTTCCAAAAATATTTGTTTTCTATACTCACTGGGATATAATCACAAATTGGAAGAACTGTGAAGATTGATGGTAATGTTTCTTAAAACTTTCTATACTTCAGAAAGGCTCACAGTTGATTAATATGTAGTATGTACATTGTTATGAAGACTTGGCCATGCCTTTATAAAATAACAAGTAAAGAAAGATTTTGTGAGATTTTCTTTCGAAATGTTAATGCATGAAAGAAGTATAATCGTCCCGGTGACTCAGGAAAGCTGAAGACACAGTAGCACGGAAGCAGC
This sequence comes from Heliconius cydno galanthus, assembly GCA_036379175.1. Classification (NCBI taxonomy): domain Eukaryota; kingdom Metazoa; phylum Arthropoda; class Insecta; order Lepidoptera; family Nymphalidae; genus Heliconius; species Heliconius cydno. The sequence continues at coordinate 1,653,844 of JAKRZM010000891.1, read as the reverse complement.
TTGTCAGCATCGCCAGAAAGGTATATCAGAACAGGTACGACCTTCAGCAGTGAAAAGACCAACCAAGAAGAAATTTCACTGATAACGTAAAATGAATATTTTAATACTAATAAAGTTTAACAATGTAAAATTACAAAATTTTTCATTTTAACCTTCGCTTATCAACAAGCTGAAAAATGTTATCAGTCACGGAAGAGAACCACCAATAAAATTATATTCAACAATGTTCAAACATGAAAAGATTTATTTATTTGGAATATTATTAAAATGAAAACCTTAGTAACAAAGACGAAAACAAAGATAGAGATATTTAAATTAGTATCTAATAAATGTTATTTATCTGCTACGTCACGCACAATGGCTACACTGCGTAAACAAAAAAACAGGTCAAGTGCGAGTGGTATTCTAGGCATTCTTAGCAATTTTAGAATTGTAGAATTGTAATTCAACGAAAAGTACAATACTTATAAAAGTTTACAATTAAATTTAAATTTGCAAGCCTATATACACGAGGGTTTCGTGTGTCCTTTTGGGGTAATTCTTTTCTATAATATAATACTAATTAAATGATAATATATCAAAATATTCTGAGGCTTAATTACAATATTATTTATATATACATAAATTATAATTACTCATCATAGATTCGTATAGGTACAGAGCAATGGAAATTAATGTATATAATTTTATCATAAAAAAAATATGTTCCGGACCTAGCAACAGATTTGACATTTAAATGTAGGTATATAACTTTATCGTGCTCCATTTGTGAGTATCTATCTATCCATACCTATATTATAAATTCGAAAGTAACTCTGTCTGTCTGTCTGTCTGTCTGTCTGTCTGTCTTTTCCGCAATCAGGGCCAAACCGCTAATTTAATTGTGATAAAATACTCATATAGAGATACTTGAGGGTCCCGGGATGAACATAGGATACTTTTTTTT